>VWYK01083191.1:31157-56047 GCA_013399775.1 Semnornis frantzii | reverse complement strand
AGGGCGGGCTGCCGGCCAAGAAGCTGCGCATGGCCTACGCCACCGGGCCGCTCCTCAAGTTCCAGATCTGGTGAGGGCACGGCAAGATGGCGGCACCGGCCGGGCCCGCGCCTCCCTCTCGTTTTCGCCTTAACGGTGCGGCGACTGGGAGCGCCCGGTGGGGCGGCTAGGGCCCGGCGCCGCGGGCGGGGAGCGAGAGGCGGCAGCGGCATCCCTAGGCCGCGGGGCCGGCGTGGGGTGTGGAGATGAGCTGCTCTCTGGGCAGCGCTGGGGAAGGGACTGAAAACATGGCGAGCCGCGCTGGAGTTGCTCTGTTCAGGCTGGTTTGGTGTGAGATGCGGGGTGTGGGTGACAGGATCGCGTTTAGGAGGAATTGGTGTTCGAGCAGAGGGTGCAGTGAAGGCTTGGGCTGAGTGGAGGGATGTTAATGACCGCTGCCGGCAGTGAGGGAGATCCGACCCCTCGGCATCATTCTCAGACTTGGGGATGGTGTCAGTTGCTCAGTCTCTGCAGGAGTAGTTGAGGCACTTCAGCTGCATGTAGAGCCGAGTGGCGGAAACCAGAGCCGCGTTCGGCGCCCGTCGCCGTGCTGACGCGGTGCCCTGAGGATAGCGGCCGGGCCTCGTCCCCTGCTGCTCCGGGGGACACCGCGAACGGCCGCGGCGGTCCCCGGAACAGAGGCTGACGCACATTGTGTCCTGGGCATATGTGAAGCGCCGCAAAAGCGAGGTCGGCGGGTAGCTTCTGTTTCGGTTGCTACGCAGGTGGTGCGGCCGTGAGCCGAAGCGCAGCGCTGTCATGTTTAACTCATGCAGTTCATCTGCTCGTCCTTGCAGAGAAGCAACTGAACAGTGGTCCTGGGGAGCTCTAGGAGGAGCTAACTTAACTCTGAGGAGTTAAACCGGTGTTGTGCGGAACGTTTTTACTGTGGACGCGAAGCAGAGTGACACTTGGCTGCCATCCCTGGAAGTGTTTAAGGCCAGTCTGGATGGGGCTCTTGAGAAAGCTGGTGTAGTGTGAGATGTCCCTGCCCATGGCGAGGGGGTTGGGACTGGATGATCCTCGAGGTCCCATCCAACCTTGACAATTCTGTGTGATTCCGTGGTTGTGACTTTCTGGCATAACAGCTTTCTAGGGGGTAAACAAGTAATCCTTTACTCCAAACCATGTGCTTATATGTGCAGCCCAGTCGGTGCAGCTCCGAGTGCCTCACCAAGCTGCTGGGGGTTTGATGCATAACTTAGCAGCACCTCAGTTTCGTTCTTTAGCGTGAAGAATGGCAGTTGTGTTTTGAACAGAGTGGTGCCGGGTAGTGATGCTGCAGCGCGGCGGTGGCATCAGGGTGCATCGCTGCAGACCTGTCACCGCCCTGTTTGTGTTCAGTGTCTCCTGAGGCTACAGGCGGGTGTTTGAGGAGTACATGCGGGTCATCAGCCAGCGGTACCCAGACATCCGGATCGAAGGGGAGAACTACCTTCCTCAACCTATCTATAGGTAAGCAAGTGGCTGCCAGTGCCAGATGGCTGTGCACCAGTATGTAGGGCCAGCGTGGTGGGTGGTGAATCTGTGTGCTTACATTTCATAACACTGACAGTGAAAATCTTAAGTTGTTTTGGGGTTTTTTTCCCCATTATGGTTCCATACAAGCTTAATTAACTTCTCCCAGACAGCCACCTTAGTTTTCCATGTGAATGTTGCCATCTGAATATCTGTGTGATAAGGCCTGTTCACAGGATGTCAGGAGTTGGAAGAGACCCAAAGAGATCGTTCAGTCCAACCCCCTGCCAGAACAGGACCAGACAATCTAGCTTAGGTCAGAGAGGAAATCATCCAGACGGGCTCTGAAAGGCTCCAGAGAAGGAGACTCCACAACCTCTCTGGGCAGCCTGTGCCAGGGCTCTGGCACCCTTACAGCAAAGAAGTTGCCCTTGTGTTGAGCTGGAACCTCCTGTGCTGCAGCTTCCATCCATTGCTCCTTGTCCTATCCCAGGCAGCAAGTGAGCAGAGCCTGTCCCCTCCCTCCTGACCCCCAGCCCTCAGATATTTATAAACATTTATTAAATCCCCTCTCAGTCTTCTCTTCTGCAGACTAAACAGCCCCAGGCCCTCAGCCTCTCCTTATCAGGCAGTGCTACAGTCCCCTAATCATTGTCGTAGCCCTGTTGCATTCTAATCTGTAGTAAATGATACCATTAACTTTTCTTCACAGTGAATTTTTCCATCTTCATGCTGTATCTGGACACAAATTTGCATTGGTGGCTCAGGCTTGCACACTTAGTGACAAATTCCTGTAATAGATATGGGCAGCAGGAAAGGACAGAGTTTGTGTTTAACATGTAAGCCAGGGGAGAGGCTTCTCCTGACATCTTTAACTGGAGAGGCTACCAGGATATCCTTAGCTGCAGTCTGAGGGGGAACACAGGGCAAGTTTGGAAAAGGCAAAGCAAAAAGGGTGTTATTTCTGTTACTTACACCATCGTGTGTGTGCTGGAGAGTGATGCTGCAGTTACTGTGATAGCTTCTGAACCACTTCTTGACCTAATTACTGTAATAATGCTGTGGTAAGAGTGCAGCAGGGTGGAATTACTTCAGTGTGAATTTGCTTTCTGGCTGTAGGTTTAATTCTTGCAGAAAGCCATAAGGTTTTCTCTCTGCTGGGAGCATGCTTTATGAGGCAGTAGTGCTTGTGACTTTCAATTAAACCTATCTATAGTACAGAGCAACTTGAAGGAAGTGCATGCAGATCGTGTTTATACACATAGAGGCTGAAACTAAATGTCTGCTTAGGGAAAAGATGTAAATCTGTGAGCAGTGTCCTCTTGAGGCTGCCTGCTCCTGTTAGCCTGCACTGCTTTCTTGGGTTTGTTTTTTTTTTTCTTTTCTGCAGTAAACTTCCTTGAAATAAGTTTTGTACTTCCTCTGAAAGATTGGATTATACAATGGCAAAGCTCTTCTAATGAGGCTGGTGCTTGGCCTTGATCGTAGAGGTCTTTTCCAACCAAAACTCTATGACTCTATGAATTACAGCTCTGTTGTGGTGAAGTAGTAGCTGAGCCTTCTAAGCTTCTGAGTCCCTTCTCTGTGTTGTCCCTTGACAGGCACATAGCATCCTTCCTGTCTGTCTTCAAACTAGTATTAATAGGCTTAATCATCGTCGGCAAGGACCCGTTTGCTTTCTTTGGCATGCAAGCTCCAAGCATCTGGCAGTGGGGCCAAGAAAATAAGGTAAACAGCTTTCTTTGTTCTTTTATTTTGAAAAAAGCAGCTTTGGAATGACTTCATCAGAGGGCTCCAGGGGTAGCTCACCATTGTTACTAAATTGACTTGCACAGGCTGCAGCCTCGCAGAACCTTTGAGCTTCTGTAACTGAACATGTTGAGAATTTCACAGCAGTGTAATTATTCTTAACAGCAGTACTTCGTGTTTAGGCAGACCCAGATCTGCCTCTCAGCATCTCTTTCCCAGCTGATGATGCTGCAGAGGCACAGCTGAGGTTAATGTGGCTGACAAAGATGAGGGAAGATTTTATTGCTTAGGGCTTGAGAATAGAGTTTCCAGGGGCATTGTGGTAGAATTGCAGCTGCCCTTTTCTGATGTCTCATAGCTGTATGCAGTTGTCACTTTCAGCAGAGTTTTCCTAAAGGAGGCCTGCAGTTAGGTGGGGGTTAGAAGAATGAAGCTGAAATTTCGTGGGTGTTTTTGCAGAGCATAACAGACTCTGCCTTGTGGGAGGAGTAACCCCATGAGTCAGTGCTGGGATTTACTGACAGATAATGTTGTTGTACTCTGACTTACAGTAGCCCTATTCCAGTATTATTCCATTCAGCAAAAGCAGTTTGTAAGTTTGTTTACCTGTAGGTATCTTAGGGGTGCACAGAGCCTCAAATTGAGCTCCTCGGTGCAGTGTCTCTCTGTCAGTGCTGAATTTGCACATACAGAAGCTGTGATAGATCCTCTTAAATGACATGGCCCAAATGGAACTGAGCCAGGCTGGCTGTGCTGTCTGTGACCTGTGGTGGGGTACACGCAACCATGCTGAACTGTCAGGTATTCAGTAACTGCTCTCTGTGAACTTAGCCCTGTGCCTGAAAAGGGAAGTGTGAAGGTGCTGGTGATGGAGGAGGTGCAGCTTCTGCATGGCTGGAGGCTGCACCATTTCATCCTGAGACACCAGCACACAAAATGTTCCAGATGATTGGCGTGAAGAAGTGCTAGAGGGCTGGCAGCTGTTGTGAGCAAGGCCAGTTTGACTTGCTCCAGTCTTTGCATCTGTCTTTGAGGTGTTGTTGTGACAGTGACAGGCAGTACACAAAAACAGTTATGTTCCTTATCCTACGCATGCCATTGTAGCCCTGTCTGCATGCAGATGGGCTGTTCAGGTGGCACTGATTTGGGAAGGAAAGCAGCCAGATGTGGCTTGGTATGAGTCAGGATGTGAGGCAGGTTTGATCCCTGCCTGGGTAAGATGATGTGCACAGTCTCTTCAGAATAGGAGGGTATCTGCTGTTGGAGGGCTGCCCGATAAAACAGCAGAGGGGGATTTAAAGGCACCTGTCCACTTCAAGTGCTTCAGAGTGTATAGAATCAGCAGTGACTGAGCTGTCTGAACGGGGTTCTCTGTTCTGTCCCAGGTATATGCTTGCATGATGGTCTTCTTCCTGAGCAACATGATTGAGAACCAGTGCATGTCCACGGGCGCCTTCGAAATCACGCTGAACGGTGAGCTGCGCGCTGCGTGCCTTGGGGTGTGTGCAGCTGAGGTGGGAGAGCTGCTGTGCCAGGCTGGAGGGATGTGGTCTGGTGTGTTCCAGAGTGGGATGGTCTGTGACAACTACTCTCTGCCTGTCCCAAAGCTTCAGTTGTGACCTCTCCTAATAAATGATGAAATCGTAGCGGTTTATAGAGCTGTTAACTCCTTGTGTTTAGAATAACTGTGTGATTTAGTAGAGGAGTGTGTGTAGTGGAGGACTGCTCAGTCACCTGGAGTAGCTGTGCTATGTCCTTGCTTTGCCTGTGATGTGCATTAGGTGAGATATGATCAGCCAGGGAAGCTACTCTGCAGTTAATTGGATGTTTTCCCTGTCCTGCTTTGTGGTGTGGTTTAGCTTTGGAATCCCAGTGAGTCTGTTTTTCAGTACCAGTGAACAGTAATGCTGATTTTTTTCAGGTTCAGAGCCTGTGGAGCTTCTGCTTTCAAATAGTGTTAAGAGTTTTAAAGATGAGCTTAGCTTTATGGAGCACTGAAGTTCTCAAACTGTGGGTACAAGTCCATAGTCTAGCTCTGAGCTCTGTAATCTCTGTTTGATTGCAGTTGCACTAGGTGTGTTTCAGTGTAGTAATTTCTAGGTCATGTACTGCAGAACCTTTTAGAGAGTGGCCTGCATCAAATCAGTCAAAACTCCAAGCACTCCTAGGGCTGAATCCCAGGTCACTGCCAGCAAAGCTTTCCTGCATGTGGCTAGTCTCGTCTGGGCCTCTGTGAGCTTTGGCTTGTGTTTGGGGACAAGATGGCTCCAGACTGGCCCTTGTTTTGTGTAGGCGACCACCACTGTATTTGAAATTGTGGGTTTGTGCAGTGCTGTAGCAGTGAGGGAGATCTGAGTGAGCTGATCACCATCAGCAATGAATGCTGTGTTCACCCCGAAGTGTTTGTGGGCTTTGCTGCCCTTTGCCTTTCTCAGGGGACACGCACAATGGCTGCAAACACATTGAGCAGAACCTTCTGTGCCTGATCTTGGCAAGCAGAACTTTTGAGGCTCAACCTTAGGTGCTGGGCAGAACAAGATGAAGACTGAGGAGACCCATGAGTGTCAGAGGTTCAGCAATGGTTTAACACTTCGGAGTGTTCCTCTGCCACTCACTGACCTGTTTTCAGACATTCTACCAGTGGACATGGCGGGAATCCAGGTCTGTGTAGCTTTACTCCTGAATGGAAGGAAGCATGAGACCATTCCCCACTTTGGGCTGAGTTTCAGTGTAGCCAGAGGTTTGGATCATTGTAGATGCAGATGCTGTCCTTGGTATAAACCAACAACAACTTGCATAGCTCCTTGATCTGTTAAACCCTTACATTTAAACCAACCTTGTGTGTTTTCTGGCCATCAGCATAATGGAGCTTTTCTCACCTCCATGTGTTCTCTGCTAGATGTTCCAGTGTGGTCTAAGCTGGAGTCTGGCCACCTCCCTTCCATGCAGCAGCTTGTACAAATCCTCGATAACGAAATGAAGCTCAACGTGCACATGGAGTCAATGCCTCACCATCGGTCATAGCCCCGTCTGGCAGCGCCAAAACTTCTTGTAAGTCCTCCTCCAGTCACCAGGCTGTTGGCTCGGGCATGAAGGACGATGTGTTGCAGATGGAACTTTGTAGTTGTGCATGTGCCCACTTACAAGGGTTTTACTGGAGAATCTGCTGCAGTGACACTAAATAAATCATAGAATCGTAGAATGGTAAGGTTGGAAGGGACCTCAAGGATCATCCAGTTCCAAACCCCTGCCATAGGCAGGGACACCTCCCACTAGCACAGGTCACTCAAGGCCTCCTCCAACCTGGCCTTGAACACCTCCAGAGAGGGAGTAGCCACAACCTCCCTGGGCAACCTGTTCCAGTGTCTCACCACCCTCACTGGAAAGAACTTCCTCCTAACATCCAGTCTAAATCTCCCCTCTGCAGTTCAAACCCATTGCCCTTTGTCCTGGCATTACAAGACCTTGTCAATAGTCCCTCCTCAGCCTTCCTGTAGGCTCCTTTCAGATACTGGAAGGCTACTCTAAGGTCTCCTGGAAGCCTTCTCTTCTCCAGGCTGCAGAGCCCCAACTCTTGTAGCCTGTCCTCACAGCAGAGCTGCTCCAGCCCTCTGAGCATCTTCATGGCCATCCTCTGGACTGGCTCCAACAATTCCATGTCCTTCCTGTGCTGGGGGCTCCAGAGCTGCACACAGGACTGCAGGTGGGGTCTGAGGAGAGCAGAGCAAAGGGGCAGAATCCCCTCCCTTGCTCTGCCGGCCTGTGTGATGTGCTATAGTATCCAGAGAAGTCGTGGAGGCTCCAGGCCTGGCAGCATTCACAGCCAGGGTCTTGAGCAGCCTGGTCTAGTGGAAGTTGTCCCTGCCCATGGCAGGGGAGGTTGGAACTAGATAGCCTTTAATGTCCTTTCCAACCCAAACTAATCTGTGATTCTATGATTTTACTGGTGGTAGGTTGTGGTTTGGGGCCTGCCTGGTTCAGAGCTGGAAACTGGCATTCTTTTGGGCAGAAGATGATGTTACTGGGTGCAGAGGGCTCTGAGTGAGCATGGTGAACACTGCAGAGATCAGGAGCCCTGCTGCATTCCATGCCTTGAAATAGTTTGTGTGCAGAGGGTTTCTCTTGCAACCCAGCAGAACTGCATGGCCCTAGCAGGTAGAACATCGTGGTGGGTTCAGAGTGCTTACATCCACACTGATGTATTTTATGACAATATTATTTAGCATTTAAGTTTGGTGTTAACTGCCCTGTTCAGACAGGTTTGTTGGAACCCAGCGTCCCATGTGTGCAGATTTCATATTTGGGTTGGAAAAAACCTTTTAAGATCATGGAGTCTAACCATTCTCTAACTCACCCAGGGCTGGTGCTAAACCACATCCCTCAGCACTACATCTCTGCCTCTTAAACACCTCCAGGAATGGGGATTCAATCACTACCCTGGGGAGCCTGTTCAGTGGTTGAAAACCCTTTCAGTGAAGAGGTTTCTTTTAATGTCCAACCTGAACCACCTCACCTGGTGCAACTTGAGGCTGCTTCCTCTTATCCTATCAGTTGGAGACAAAACTGACCCTCACCTGGCTCCAAGCTCCTTTCAGAGTGTTGTAGAGCCAGAAACTCTCCAGACTGAACGCCACTTCCCTCAGCTCCTCCTCACCAGATGATCTGGGGGCTCTGGGGCAGTGTTCTCTGTTGGGAAGCAGCTGCCTGTCCCTTTGATGCTCCAGAGCACACCAAGATGCACAGGACTGTATTCAGTGGGGCAGGAGGAAGCAGCAGCACCCCTCTGTGCAGCCATTTCCACCCACATTTGAGGCTCTGAGGAGACCTTATTGTAATCTTCCAGTATCTGAAGTGGGCCACAAGAAAGCTGGCGAGGGGCTTTTTAGGGCATTGAGTAGTGGTTGGACTGGGGGGAACGAATCCAGGATAGAGGAGGGGAGATTTACATTGGATGTTAGGAAGTTCTTCCACCATGAGAATGGTGAGACACTGGAACCAGAGAGCCACGAAGATGCCCAGAGAGCTGCAGCAGCTCTGCTATGAGGACAGGCTGAGAGAGTTGAGGCTCTTCAGCCTGGAGGAGAGAAAGCTTCCAGAAGACCTTGGAGTGGCCTTCCAGTATCTGAGTGGGGCCTACAGGAAGGCTGGGGAGGCACTATTGACAAGGTCTTGTAATGACAGGAGGAGGAGGAATGGGTTTGAAGTGGCAGAGGGGAGATTGAAACTGGATGTTAGGAAGAAGTTCTTTGCAGTGAGGGTGGTGAGACACTGGCACAGGTTGTCCAGGGAGGTTGTGGAGCACAGAATCACAGAATGTTCACAGAATTGATCACATTCTGTGCTCCACAACCTCCCTGGAGGTGTTCAAGACCAGAGTAGATGAGGCCTTGAGCGACCTGTTCTAGTGGGAGGTGTCCCTGCCTGTGTCGGTGGGTTGGAACTGGATGATCTTTGAGGTCCTTTCCAACCTAAACCATTCTATGATTCTGTGTTATTAAGGCCAGGCTGGATGTGGCTCTGGGCAACCAGATCTAGTGGAAGGTGTCCCTGCCCACGGGAGGGGGATTGGAACTGGATGATCTTTGAGGTCCCTTCCAACCTAAGCCATTCTATGATTCTGTGTTATTAAGGCCAGGCTGGATATGGCTCTGGGCAACCAGATCTAGTGGGAGGTGTCCCCGCCCATGGGAGGGGAGTCAGAACTGGATGATCCCTGAGGTGCCTTCCAACCCTAACAATTCTGTGATTCTGTGTCTGCCTGCAGGCATCGAGTGGTGGTCCGCTGAGGCCGCGTGGCTCAGGCCCATGAAGGCCTGCACTGAAGACAGCTCGCTGTTGGTGCAGGCTGGATGCTTCTCCTGCAGCCACGCCGCGCCTGCCGGCAAAGGAGGCTTGGTGAGAGGCGCCTCAGCGCTGGGCTGCCCCGCGCCGCGCAGCCCCGGAGTGCAATAATCCCGCAGAGGGTTTGTAAGAGGCCACCCACCCACGCTCAGCAAGGCAGGCATTGCTCATGGTAACTTATTTTGTATTCATCTTCTACACCACAGCAGATTGAGTTCATACCAGTTTTCCCCCTCCCCTCCTGGAAAACAAAACAAAAAGGAAAAAAAAAAAAGTTTGTCTAATCTGTTGTATTTTATATGAATTTATGTTCTTTTTGTAGTTTAAAATGGAGTTATAGGAGTGTCTGATGTTGTCCTCAACTGTTAAGTAATTGACAGCTGTCTATCAAATAATCTCTAACGTGGCTGAAGCAGGTCTGTATATTTTTCAGATTATATGGGAGAGTCAAGGAGTGGGTTCTGTGCTAAATTAGAGAGAGGAAATTGTGTGCAGAGTAGTGGGAGCGTTTCGTGACTTGGATCTAAGTACAGACCAGCTGCTTGTTCAGTTGTGCTGGCCAGCTCCAGAGGCTGTCCTGTGACCATTCCAGTGAGAGGCTGGGCCTTCCCGCTGCCCTCAATGGGAACCAAGGAAGTCAGTTGAAATAAAGAGGTCTCATTTCCTGTGTGAAGTCCCTTGTTCGAGTCACTGACAGATATTCTTAGAACTGCAAATGAAAAAAAGTGCATAAAAAGCCTAATTTCCAAAGTCATCAATCTGGTGTTTGTCTTACTTAGGCCCCTGCCAGTCTGCAGGTGCCTGGGGGGCCATGCTGGGCTTTGTCCATCCGTGTGCCTGCCAGAGCTTCTGTGTGACAGGAGCTGAGGTGCTGCTGTGCAGCCCTGGGGTTAAAGCCAGGTCTGAGACACTGCTCTGTCTTGAGGCTGAGGATTTTCCCGAGTGCCTTCCTGAGTCAGTGGGCTGCAGCCTGTCCTTAGTTCTTCCCCATTGTGGGCTTGGCTGTGCTCCAAGCAGGGTGGGAGGCTTGGTCACAGCAGCACCTCCCTCCCACACTTTTCTGTCCCTGCTCTGTGCTACAAGGTCTTACACCCCTTATAAAACCAGATCAAGGACTTACTGGATCCTTCTTCTCCAGTGCTGTCCCTGGGTGGGGAGGGAGATTGTCTGTGTTGGGACAGTAGATGGAAAATGGAGTGAGAAAGGGATCTGCAGAGCTGTGAGGAAAAGTGGTGGGCACAGGGGAAAGAGTTGTCTCTGGCCCTCCCTAAGGGCTAGGAACTGGTGTAAGAAGTATTTAGGGGCTGATGCAAGAAGTGTTTCAGGTAAGCAGGGCTCTGCCTGCCCAGTTGGGCAGAGAAGAGTCCGTGCCAGATGTTAGAAAGGTGTTGCTCATCATAGCCACAGAACACAGGAGCCTCAAGGCAGGGGCTGTGGTGCTGCTCAGTCCTCAGCGTTTACTATTGCCTGCACTGAGCTGCGCAGCTCGTTGCTCATGCCTACAGATGTGCAGAGCTGTAAGATCTTCCAAGCCTGCGTGGTCAGGAACACTGGAGGCTTGATCTTGTCCCAGTGCTTGATAGAAGGAAAGGTCAGGCACCCACGCAGCCTGTCCAGGAGCTGCAGGATCCTCACCCTGAAGGCAAGCAGCAGGACCTCCCCTTCACTCATATGGATGGGAGGAGGCAGCTGGCCACTGCTGCTGACCTGGGGAGAAGAGGGGGATAGTGTCAGCATAGGCACAGCAGTGTGTGATGGGACTTTAGTGTCACATCTCCTCTGTGGCAGGAGCCCTTAGAGGAAGGGAGCTGCCACTCGCCCTGCCCATATGGAGCATAGCTGTCCTACCTGTGGCAGAGCTAGGATGACCCTTGGGTACACAGACAGGGACACCAGGGACCTGTCTGCGCTCCCCAAGTCCCTTGGAAGGCGTCAGTGCTGGTGAGCCCATGGATTTGAGTAACTGAGCATGGGTGCACTTGCCCTGTTGGCTGTTCTAGAGGGCAGGACCAATGGGGCACTGCAGGATGATCATCTTTCCTCATGGATGGGAGCTTCCCTAGCTGCCCCATGCCTGCTGTGTGTGGAGCTGCCCATGCTTAAGCAATACCTGCACTCTGGTTCCCACGTTGAATTTTGCTTGTTGGCCCATGGCGAGGTAGGATACGATGATCTTGTCCTGCCCCAGGATCCTGACCCCCACGTGCTGGTTCAGGGAGATGAAGATGGGGCTCAGTGGGGCCTGTGGCTCTGATGATGTGATGGTGTTGGACCACCTCCACGTTCTCACCCTGCTGCCTGTTTGGTTGAAATACTGCCCTCCCTGAATGTCCATGTTTATCCTAAAATAGAAGAAAATCAGAGCTCTGCACCCTGCAGCTCCCATGGTTGATGTCCCTGGGGAATGGACACAGGCAGAGCTCATTTGGGACCTAGTCCCCATCTCAGGACACAGCTGGGGCAGCCTCACTCTTCTGAGAGGCACCCAGAGTGGGGCCCATGAGCTGCTATGTTTATCTTTCAGTGGATGCAGTTAAAAGTACCCTTCAAGGCCTCTGAAAGTTGTGAAGAGCAGAGCTGCTCTGGCCAACAGGAACCTACCAGACGGTGCCGCTCGGGTAGTAACAGGTGCTTCTGCCCCGTGACCGAAACACTGCTTGTATCTTAGCCTTCGTGGGCTTATCCTCCTGCACTATGCAAACCAGCTTGGCTTTGTGCCGTACAACCATGACTGCCAGGTTGCCAGATGGGTAACTGCCAGGTAAGGTGCTCATAACCTTTGGTTGGTCTGCTATTGCATACTGAAAGCTTCAGAGAGCCGCCGTGGAGCATGAAAATGGAAACGCTGCCCAGATCCCGGGGCTGGGGCAGAGTGGCAGGGTGCTGCCAGCAGCACCTGGGACACAGCCAGAGCTTTCTTCCTCTTGCCTGTAAGTACTCTGTGTACAGTGACAGAAGAGCAGTCAGAGACAGAGTGCTGATTTCCAACCTGTCACCCAAGCAGAGCCACTTAGCAAATGTATTTTTGTAGGCACGTTCTCTGACAAGTCTTAGGATGGGAGAAGCCTCGGCAGAGTGCAGTGATCAGATCACTCAGCCTGAGTGACAGCACAGAAAAGGGGCAGGTGGTGTACTCCCAGAGGAAAAAAAATGAACAGCTGTGGGGTAAAGGGCAGCAGATAATTGTGTCTCACTGATGTTTACCAAGACCTGTGACTGTGAGTCCTCAACGTTTGTGGCACTTCTGCCTTTGCCACTGCTATGGTGGGCAGCATCCATGGGGAAAAGGAGCCTAGAGGGCAGAGCACAGGAGCAGCCTCAAGCCTGTGTGCTTTGGTGGCAAAGTTCAGATCACAGAATCATAGAATCATAGAATGGTAAGGTTGGAAGGGACCTCAAAGATCATCCAGTTCCAACCCCCTGCCATAGGCAGGGACACCTCCCACTAGTGCAGCTCACTCAAGGCCTCATCTAACCTGGCCTTGAACACCTCCAGGGAGGGAGCAGCCACAACCTCAGTGCAGCTGAACATTCCAGGTCAGAAAGAATTCACCCACAGGAAGGGAGGAGGTGGGTGACTTGGTGATGGTTCAGTACAAACACCAGCAAAGACAACCCAAAAGCTGTGGGGTCCTTTGGTGAAGGTGCCATGGGTTTATTCCTTCAAATAGGACTTGTAGTTACACTGGGTATTGCATTTTGTCCCTGCACTTCTTGTGTACTCCTGCACACAGGACAGAGGTGGTGCTGGCAGGAGACCTTTTGCTGGTTTGCCTCTGGGGGGGATGGCACTGTCAGAGCCCTCTTGACCAGTGGTGCCCTTCCAGGGGTGGCCAGAGCCTGGGAGCAGGGCTGAACACAGAGCCAGTGCACTTCTTGAGCTGGGTATTAGAGACAGAAGTGCTTCTCCTCCCCTGAAGCTCTTGCTGACCTGAAAAGCTTCAGACCAAGAGCTAGGCAAGCAGGTTCACTGCTGCTTGCTTTGGGCTGTGGCAGTGAGTGTGAGCAGGTTATCTGGTGGCAGAGCAGATGGACACAGTGAAAACTGCAGCTACAGCCCTGGGCTAATGCCAAGGAACCAGCCTGCAAAGGATACAGTATCTGTGCTGTTCCATCTGGCAGCACGGTGAGGAATTTCCCTCCGTCTTTGTAGTCTTTTTCCAACAGCTCATTCTTCACCACCTGAGATGGGAGAAGAAAGGGTGAAACAGGTGGGAGCAGCCCTGCACCAGCAGAGCTGGGCTGCAGCCGCCCCGCAGCGTGGGCAGGGCCGGGCACAGGGCACCGGCAGCAGCCATTCACCTTGCCCCCCACCAGGGTGAAGTCGCAGCAGGTGAGTCTGGAGCAGCCAGGCTCTTCTTCGAGCTCCTCCTCCTCGATCTCTTCCCCGGGCTCCTCCTCGGGCCCTGGCGCTTGCTCCCCGGGCACCAGCGTCCAGCCTGTGGGCGATGGGGGCTCCCGAGACAACAGATAGGAAATAGTGCCAGCCTGGCTGGAACCTGGAGAGCACAGGGAGAGGGTGGGCATCGGGTAGGGCTGGTGCCTCTGCAGGGAGCCTGCAGCCTGGAGAGTGGGAACTTCTGGCTGAAAGACTTTATCCTGGGAGTCTGCCTTGGAGTGTTTACTTAGGACAATCCAAGGTTTTCATCCAGCTGAGAGGCCAGGGGTATGGAAAGATTCAGTTTCCCCATTTATGTGTACATACAAACATCTGTGTGAGTGCAGAAGGACTTTGGATAGCATTCCCAGCTCCAGGAACTGAAATCCTTGGTGCCTCAGGAGCCCCAGTGCCCTGTATCCTCTCTGGAAACACTTCAACTCTTCTTAGTCAAAGTACTTTTGATTTTACAGCTAGAGCCAAAGGGCTGCTCAGTCACCCACAGCCCAAGCTAGCAATCAGAGCAGCATTCCCCTGATGAGATGAAACATTCATCAACCTGATCCTGGCAGTTGCCACCCCCCTGGCATGTCTTTGCCAAGTTGCTTGTCTCTAAGGTCATGTCTGTGCCTCTCAGCTGAATGTTCAGATACAAATACTGCAAGTCTCAGCACAGAGCTCCTCTGTGCAGTGTGAGGCTAACTGCTTCTGGGTGTTCTTGTGAGGTATTATTTAACATGGCAGTGTCTAGTTAGATGGGACTGCACACCCGAGCTAACGTATCTCAGCCTGAAGCATCCTGCTGAACTAGAGAGCATTAGTGACCAAACTCACTGTGGTAATGAACAGACACATAAATGCATGAGGAAATGCAAACTCACCCACAGCTGTGCCCCGTGGCTCTGCTGCCAGGAAAGCTAACTGTTTGGCCAACAGCCTCTCCTGCTGCCTGGAAAAGGAGAACGTTCCCAATGTATGCTCCTTAGAGCCTCTGAAAGTTGGGTTATCCTTGCTGTAGAACACAAGTTTCTGAGCCAGTTCTTCACTTAAATGATTGCAAGCTACAGCTAAAGGCAAGGGATTGTCATCAAAAAATAGTATCTTGGCAAAAAGGAACTGCTCCATACAGAGATTTCAGTGGCCAGCCCTATGATGGCCACCACCAGACTGCAAAGGGTTAAGGCAATGAATGTTTCCTTCCAGGCCTGACTCTTTAAGCCTGTGTCAGAGGCTTGGGTATCTGTGTAAGCTTTGGGCCTCCACCAGAGTGTAATTTGCCAAGTTCTCATGACTCAGGAAGCTGGAAGTCAAACACTTGTCACAGTTTGTGCAGCAAAAGAGGCCAATACAGATTCCAGCTTTGTTTCAGTACCTGAGGCAATCATACCTGGCACAGCTGCAGTTATAGCTTTGGTTCTGCTGTCTCTAGGTGCCATATCTGCCAGCACTGGAATGAATACTTTCCTCAGCACCTATCTCACCATCTTCCAGTGCAGCCCAGTAAGAGAAAAGGCAGGAATGTCCAGATGGAACATGAACTTGGGTGGCCTAAAGCAAATTTGTTCTTTTCTTCCCTCTTGCTGGAGTCTCATTTTCTTAACCTGCCTTTTCCCTCCAGATTTGCCTGCTCCTCACACCAACCCAACCCACAGATCTCTCTGTGGCCATGCCACAGTACCGTTGGTAGGCTGTGTCCTTTGCCAGCTGCCTCTCAGCTTTGGTGCTGTCATGTCTGTGGGAGCTGTCAGCAGCAGCACTACTGCAGGCATCTTTATGGTTCCTCCTCTCGCTGACGATGAACTCGTAGAGGTCTCGGCGGCCCTCACAGCAGAAAGGCTGATCGGGAGGAGAAAGGTGGCATGAGTGCAGCCCTTCCACAGCAAACCCCTGCTGATCCAAGTGTAAGGTCCTGCCCCTGGGTGGTTGCAATCCCAAGAACAACTCCAGGCTGGGTGGGGAATGGCTGAGAGCAGCCCTGAGGAAAACAACCTAGGGATCTGGGGTGATGAAAAGCTCAACATGAGCCTGCAGTGTGAGTGCAGCCCAGAGAGCAACTGTGTGCTGGGCTGCAGCAAGAGCAGTGTGGGCAGCAGGGCAAGGGAGGGGATTCTGCCCCTTTGCTCTGCTCTCCTCAGACCCCACCTGCAGTCCTGGGTGCAGTTCTGGAGCCCCCAACACAAGCAGGCTGTGGAACTGTTTGAGCCAGTCCAGAAGAGGCCACCAAGATGCTCAGAGGGCTGGAGCAGCTCTGCTGTGAGGACAGGCTACAAGAGTTGGGGCTCTGTAGCCNCACATCAAAGATCACATTCTGTGGTTCCGTGCTCCAGAACCTCCCTGGAGGTGTTCAAGGCCAGGTCGGATGAGGCCTTGAGTGACCTATTCTAGTGGGAGGTGTCCCTGACTATGGCAGGGGAGTGGAACTGAATGATCTTTGAGGTCCCTTCCCACCGAAACCATTCTATGATCCTTTCCACCAACTTACAGAGTCATCGTCCTGTGCCAGCAGGATAACCTTTTCTGAGGCAGGGAATGGCTTCAGCAGGCTGCTACAGTACTCACACCTTGGGGCAAGGTCTTCCTCTGCCTGTAGGTGAGGAGAGAGAACACAGGGAGCATGGAAATGTGGTGCCAGCACACAGATGCTGGCTACCCTGGGGAAAGAGGACAGGCTGTCAGCCTGTCAGACAGATCTGTGCCTGCCACATCCTGGAATGACTGCACTCAGCTCACCTCAGCCTGTGGCTTGTCTGAGGAGGATTCAGGTCTGTAGGCCAGAAGCGTGGGCAGGCCGACGGAGGGCAGCGTGCGCAGGGCCTCTTCGAACAGCTTCACATAGTCTTCTTGGTACTCAAAGCAGAAAACAACAAGAGCAATGTGGAGTCACAGCTTTGCTCAGGGGTAAGCCCACTAAGTGTAAACACCCTCACACAGCCTGGGCGAGTCCTTACCTCTGTGTCAAACAGAACATCCAGGCCACCAGACTCCTCTGACAGGGCTGCAAGTGACCGTGACAAAGAGAATTACTGAGCGCAGGCACCATGCCCTCAGGATGCTGATCTCTTTGGGCCCTTTTGCAGGGTGCCAGCCACTGCAGCTACCCCAGACCTTCCACACCACCCTATGTTCTCAGAAGGACAGCTCTGTGTCTCCAAGTGACTTCTCCCAGTGCCTGTGGGGCTGGAGATGGGCACTGATACTGAATCAGGGCTTTACAGGATCACTCCACTGAAGTCATGGTGACAGCTTATTGCTTAGGGTCACTGACTTGTGGCACTCATCCAATGTTTCAGAGCACTTCCAGCCTCTCTTGTCTTAACAAGAAAGAGCTGTGGAGACAAGTGAAGGTTTGTTTTTTTCCTCATTTCCATGCGCAATCCACACCGTGTAAGTGCATTGAAGGCTTTTTTGGCCTTTTGGGGTGACAGGAAACACCTCAGATGGTTGGATGTCTACCACTGCCCTCAGCAGCCCCAGATTCCCTCCTGGCAAGCAGTGCCACTGACATCCTTCCACCTCTGGGGCACAGCTGTGTGCCATCCCACACACATCACCTTCTGTTTGGACATCAATGTGGCCAGCACGCCAGCTGCCACGAGCTCCCCTTCAGGCAGACTAAACACATCCCTGGTGTTTCTGATCTTTAATTTCAGTCCTCCTTGGTGCCACCCAAGTTGTCTTGCCTTTCTAAGTAAGCTTGTCCTGCTTTCCAGACAGCAGCGGGGTGAAAGTCTGGACAGGCAGAGATACCAACCCTTCTCTAAGCCTTTCTTTTTGGAAAGTATGGAAAATACAGGATGTGTTTTCCAGCCCTTCTAGCTGATGTGCTTGCTGGTTTGTAGCCCAGCTCACGCCTGCTCTGAGGCACTAAACACGAGGCACAGAGGCCGTTGGTTGTGCCCAAAAGCGATGGGCTCAGGCAGTGACCTTTGCTGCCACGCAGTGTGCCAAGGCAGAGCGCTGCGCTGCAGCGGGCAGGTGAAGGGGCTGGGCACACCGTGCCGGGGTGGCTCAGCTGGGCGGGAGGGGAAGAGGGTGGTATGTTCAGCTCTCCTCAGAGGCTGTTCCTGACATCGCTCAGCGCTCCCGTGCCGGTTAACGGGACCCAGCGGCTGCTCTGGAAGGGACTCTCCAGAGAGAGGACCGCAGAGGGGACTCTCGGTCTGCTCCCGGGGTGGCAGCCGCTCTGCACAAAGGCGGGAGGACGGGAGGCGGCAGGGGAGAGCAGCGCCGAGAACGAGCGCAGCCGGTCCTTACTTGAGTCGCTGCGGCCCTGCAGCCCGCCGGGCTCCGTCTGCAGCGGCATTGCCGCAGCCGCCAGGTCGCACCTCGCTTCGGGATCGCCGCTTCCCGACGTTGCCCTTACCCTAAGACACAGCCCTCCATAAGTGGCGGCGGGGGCTGGGCAGCAGCACGGCCTCGCTCCCGGTGCCGCTCCGGCCCCGTCTCCATGGCAGCGCGTCGGGCGCGGGGGCTGCCGGGCGGGGCGGTGCCGAGCCGGGCGGCTCCGCTTCAGGCGGCGGAATCGGGACTGCGCCTGCCCCGGCTTCGGTACTCGCTGCCGTGGGCTGGTGCGGACCTCGCAGGGCTGGTTTTCGAGCTAAGGGTGCCGGCAGGCGTGTACGCGGTGCGGCGGAGGCTGCCGGAGGCAGAGCCAGAACGGGACGTGGCACGGTGCTGGCCCAGCCGCTCCAGTTGTGCAGTAGGGAAGTCATCGGCGCCCAGGAGTTTGTGCATTTTGATTTGCGTTTTAAAGCGGACATTGTCATCTCGCTTTGGCGGTGGGCAGGAGTTGCATTAAGACAACCATGTTGGCCTCAGTAAGCCTTTTCTGTGTGCCTTGGAGCACCCCCAGGCATTCATTGATGTTTCCCTTGGTGCTCTGTGACCCTCTCCTGCCTCTGGCCCTTGGACATCTTCCCTCGGGAGGCTGGACCAGCTGCTGAAACACTGGGATGGACTGCTGGAAGGAAATGTCACCTGCTCATTCCATCTGGAGAGGAAACACATCAGTTTCTGGCACTATCAGCTGAGGTATTCCTTACCCTAAATTCAGTTTCAGTCAGAAAAGAGTTGAATTTTTGGTTTTCGCCTTTTTTTCTTTTTTTTCTTTTTTTTTTAAAAATTTTGGTTTTTTGTTTTGTTTTTACTGTGAGATATAACAAGTTTGCCATTTCTTCAGAAAGGTGTGGAAATACCTGATGAAATAACTTGTGTTCCCTTCTCTAACATGGGTTATAGGCAGCAATGGAGTATTTAACTTCATTAATCCTGCCATAATCAAAGATGCAGCTCAGAGTTTTGTTTTACACAGCAAAGCTGGGGTTAAGAATGATCTTCAACTAGAAATGCTGCTGAAACACAGGGAAATGAATCAAATCCCGAGGAATGCTTAACAAGCTCTGCTGAAAGCAAGAGGTGTGAGGGGCTGGCAGAGGCAGGACTTTGATCCTGCCTAAGCAGGTGTAAATTAGCAACTGCTGCTGAGCTTTGCCAGTGCAGGGTAAAGGAGATCAAATGTAGGCTCTCTAAAGAAACTGGATACCAAGAGATTAGTGACTGCTTCCAAGTTCTCCAGGCTGCAGCAAGCTTCCCTTTGCTGATGGGGTCCTTGTCATTCTCTTGTGGGCTTCTTTGGGGGCTCGTGCTGGGTGATGTTTGCCAAGGACTCTGTGGGGTTAACTCCAAAAAGCCCTTCTCTGGAGGGGTGCAGTTAGGGCTGCTTTTCCTCCCTGTCATGTTTATTCACGCCAAGCTTCATCTGTCACTTGATGTGCAGTCTGCCACTCTAATGAGGCTTCTTATGGCTGAATAGCTCAGTGGCCTGTACCACCTCATAACTCATTGTCTCTTCCAAACAGCAAATGCCTGAAAACTCAGCAAACCCATACGTGAAGCCAATATTATTCTTGAGTGATTCAGGCAGAAGGTTCTGGTCACAGAAGGGGAGCTCCAGGCAGACTCAGCTCCAGTGACAGTGCACAGCTTCAGTGTGCGTGAGTCAGGCTGTCACTGTTGCCCCTGGGACTCAAATCCCCACCCTGCTCTGCTCCTCTGCAGCTGAGGGGTGTGTGGGGGTGAGCATTCCAACCTGTGTGAGCCAGCCCAGCAGATCTAGCTGGCAGAGTTACCACCAGGATGTCACAGCTCCTGCCACGCACAGGCATCTTAGCACAGCAGGCTCTGCAGGGTAGTTTTTGCAAAATATTTATTACAAAATAAAAGTAAATATGGCAACAGAACTTAAATAGCAAATGACATGACACTGGCCATAAAGCTCTTGCTATATTATTCATCTTTTACAATAATCAACAGTCAAGTACATCTCTGAGGGAAGCTGCATGTGGACAGCTTGAGTATATTTCTGTGATGTTGGCCCTAGCTGTTGAAGATGCCTTTGAGGTGGTCTCCTTTTTCACTCCTACCTGGCTGAGTGGCTGTTAAGTGTACTGGGCTCACTAATCCTCCTGAAAGGGCCAGGAGCTGGCACTTGCCACAGCCTGTGAAACCTCCCTGCTCTACCCCAGCCCCTCCTCCCCTGCTTTCTCCTGAAAAGCCAGCTCAGACCCAGCACCCATCCCTTTCTGGTAACAGGAAACGAAGCATGGGCACCAAGGTACCTCCTGTTCCCCTCTGAGTCACAGCCCCTCCTGTGAGAGGCTGCTTGGGTTTCTTTCCTTTCCCACCTCCTGAAAGCTGTTCCTAAAGCTCAGCAGTGAGAGCGAGTCTGTGCTCCTGCTGAAAGGCCTTGCAGGTGTGCTCCCAACAGGAATGCAGTCCTTCAGGTCTCTTAAGCCATATGTCTAGTGGAAGCACTCTTTAAATAAAAGACAGTTAAATTAAAAAAGGTGACTCTGTGTGTGTGTGTGTGTGATCTTCCTAAGGCACCCGAGAGTTTAAAAAGACCTTTTCCCACTTGCATGACTTACAGGACGCTCTTGTTCCTCTTCTCTCCACAGGTAAAAATGTTGGCTAGTTAGGAACCTTAGCACAGGCAATGATGCAGCTGAGGATCATTAAAGACACCAGAACAGAAAGAAAACCCTCGGTGAAGGCGAAGCACGATGTCCGGGCAGTACAGCCCGCGGCGGGCAGGCCAGCAGCTCAGGGGCAGCAGGTGGAGATGGTGACGTTGATGCCCAGGTTGCCGTTGTCGGCGAAGAGGTGCGCTATGGCGGTGTCGAACACCAGGCAGTCGCTGTTGCGGATGGCGGCCGACACGCCGTCGTGGATGGAGCGCGGGGTGGCCTCCCAGGTCAGCCGCCGGCGGTTGCCGTTCAGCTCCAGTCTATAGAAAAAGTTCTCGGCCTGCTTGCGGGTGCCGATGAGCAGCACGATGGCAAAGAACTGCTGGTGGCCCTCGTACTTCTCCTGCTTCTCCAGCACCAGCATGAAGTGGTGGCCGAAGCACGACTGCATCATCACCCAGTCAACCGCCCCCGGCAGGTTAATGTCCGTGGCCAGAAACACGATGTCTTCTCCCTGCAGGGTGGTGATGCTCTTGTGGGCGTGCATGAGGTGGGACATGACGGCTTCCAGGGACCCCTGCCACTTGCAGGAGGCCCCGGGGCAGGGGCAGGAGTAGGGCCGGTACTCGCAGATGTCTTCGTGCTCTGGCTTTTCTGTGTGGTGGAGCGTCAGGGAGCAGCCAGTGGTGGCATACTGGGAAGAGACCAAACACAAGCTATCAGGACAGGCACCAACCCCAGCCACCCCTCCGCCCACCTGGCACCTGGGAGAGCTGGCCATGAGCCACAGGCTGGTGAGAGGTCAGGAGCACAAGCCCTGTGAAGAGCTGCTGAGGGAGCTGGCTTGGTTAGTCTTAAGAAGAGGAGGCTCGGGACACACACACCTTATTGCTGCCTGCAACTACCTGAAAGGAGGTTGTGGCCAGGTGGGGTTTGGCTCTTCTCCCAGGCAACCAGTGGCAGAATGAGGGGACACAGCCTCAAGCTGTGCCAGGGGAGGTTTAGGGTGGATGTCAGGAAGTTCTTCACAGGAAGAGGGATTGGCCATTGGGATGGGCTGCCCGGGCACGTGGTCACCATCCCTAGAAGTGTTTAAAAAGAGACAGATGTGGCACTTGGTGCTGTGGTTTAGTTGATTAGCTGGTGCTGGATGACAGGTTGGATTTGATGATCTTGAAGGTCTTTTCCAACCTGATGAATTCTGTGCTCTTCACTGCAAACTCTACATTAGGTACATCTACTTAGTCTTGGGTTCAGAGCTGAGCTAAGCTTATTTCTGTTTCCACTTAAAAATCATAGAATGCTAATGCTGGAAGGGATCTTAAAGCTCATCCAGTTCCAACCTCCTGGCATAGGCAGGGACACCTCCCACTAGAACAGGTCGCTCAAGGCCTCATCTTAAACTAGCTTTGAACACCTCCAGGGAGGGAGCATCCACAGCAATGGGTTCTTCTTGTCTGCTGTGGCCGTGTTCCCCTAAAGCAAGCACTCAGTTTATAAAAGGAGAGGCTGAGCTGTACCTGGGTTTGCTGCAGTTAGATCTGGTCGGCCCAGCTCAGCTGAAGTGGTCCTGGTTTGGGTTTTTCTTTTCTTTAAAAGGAACAAAGCTTTCCAGTTTCAGCAAACAGCTGCTGGAGTGGAGCATTTTTAATAGATGTACCTTATTACCATCACAGAGCTCAAGCACTCCCAGTAAATTCAAATGCAGATTGCCCACAGCTTTTCTTTTTTGTTTTTTTTTTTTTTTTGAGCACTGGGACAGTTTCAACCCTGCAGTTGTGAGGAGCGGAAGGAGAGCAGAGTACAAAGTCGCTGAGTACAAAGCTAGCACACTGCTAAGTGCCATCTAACTTTTCATGTCAGTGGGCAGCTTGGAGGGTTCACTGGCTTTAAAGTGGGGGACACTTTTCCTACTTCTGCAGGCAGTTCAGCTGTCCACACTGCCCATGCTACTCCTTCAGGACAGATATAACCAAGGTAAAAGTGATTATCTCTGGGCCACTGTGTGCGGGAAGCTTCAGCTCTAAGGGAACCCAAGATGCAAATTGCTGTGCTGGGCACTAGGGATACTGGGATGGAAACACTACCTTGTGCTGCTGGAGGAGCTTGTGTTTAAGCAATAGCATTAACATGAGCCTTCACTTAGGGTGTCTGCCCCTGTCCTTAGACTGTGGCAGAGTGGGGTGTCCTCCTGCCCTGCCACCCAGGTATGTGTGCTGCCAGCCCTGCTGGGGTTTCCCACGGTCACAACCCCCTGTAACCCTGCTTCTGTCATGCAGGTGTGGAAAAGCAGCTCCCAGTCTGACCTCGTTAACAAAAAGTGAGCACACACAAGCTGCCATCGATGTCAGTGACCAGTGGTGAGGAGTGTCTGTGTGGGTGTGCCAGCCAGCGTGTCCCAAAGCCATCGCTGTGGGCTCTTTGGTGAGGAAACCTACAGCAGTGGGCCATGAACAAAAGTCTGACTTGCTGCCTTCACGCGCTGCTTGGCCAACATTGTTGATCTTTAACAGAGCTCTCAGGAGGGCTGTGTGCAGGTTACAGGATACCCTTGAGGTCTGTGCTCTTTTTGCACCCTGACTGTGCCCTTGAGACATGGGAGCTTGGGCTGTGCATGGTGTCAACGGCGCAAGAGTGCCACTGATGGCTGGGCTGGCAGGGCTGGTTTCTGCCTTCCCCTTACCCTCTCATCACTTCCAGCATTCCAGGCCAGGAAGCATTGTGTACTTGTTTTCGCAGCCATTTGTTTAGCACTGCATTCTCACCCCAAGAGGAACCAGTCAGCTCAGAGCTCATCACCACACATGGCTTAGCACACCATGTCCTCGCCACGTATGTCATGCTGTGCATGCTACCCTGAGCTGAGCTTTGGCAGGATGGCTTTTGGAGTGTCCTCGTGCATTTGGGAGCCATCAGAGCAGCTGCAAAGTGCTCAGCAGAGGCAGGCCAATATTGACAGCCCTGTAAACGAAGGTAAGCAGGGACAGCAGAAAAGTAACTTGTCTGAAGCCACATGGGAGATGAGCGGCAGAGCTGGGAACAGCCTGCCAAGGCCAAACCCCTCCTGCTTTCCCTCTGGGATCGAGCAGCAGGAGACACAAATAACTGCTGGAAAACAAGAGGCCTGCCTGCTCCTGTGTCACCAGCACTCAGGGACCCAGTGAGGACTCAGACCCTGTGCAAGCTCCGCACATGCGGAGGCTGAGTGGTGTGAGCTGATCCCCTGTGTAAGAGAGGTCTGCTCAGTAAAAACACAAGGGAACTGCATTTTCACCAGTAAAATGAGAATTGCTGCTGTATTGGAGTCTATTACATCTTGGAAATAGGAATTGTGACCTTAATTAGGGTTACTCTATTTGCTTAAGGGCATTAAAGCAATTTTTTGGTGTTTCTTTAAAGATAAGCTCCGAAGAGGCTGCAGAGGCAGCACTGGACAACGTACAGGAATAAATTGCTTAAGAGCATTAAAACAATGTTTTTTCTGTTTCTTTAAAGTGAAGCTCTGAAGAGGCTGCAGAGGCAGCACTGGAAAACATACAGGAATAAATCTGTATACAAGAATAATGCCAATGTGCAGGTTAGGTAGGTTTTGCCTACCTCTGGCCACCTGTCTAAAGACATTAAAGTTGTTAGCCTGGTATTACTTCAGACTTGTTAGCTGATGTGCAGCCTCACTCTGCCTTCCACTCTGGAAATGCAAAGTGTGGGCTGCGAGGTGCAGGAAGACTTTCCCCCAAAGCACAGTGCAAGAGCAGCGTACAGTGAATCGACTTTTCTTCCAAAGGACCAGACCCATCTGGAGGTTTGGGAACATCTCCAGTTAGGGATGGCTGTGGTGAAGGATAGCGGAGAACTCTGTTCGTGCAAGGTATCCATCCTAGCTTCCAGGACATGGAACATCACTGCTCATCAGCAAGCTAGTAAGAGTCGGGTTTCAGCCCCCGAAAAATCAAGCTCACAGCCAAGATCATTCAAGCAATTAAGAGAGAGGGCAAGAGGATGGTGATGGAGGGGAGCCCGGGTGGCCCTACCCCCCATTGCCAACTCCCCAGCCAAGCCCCCTACTTTACCTCGCAAGCTCCTGATGCTGAGGGAGTCCCAGCACTAAGACATCTACGGATCACGGCAACGGAAGCAGAGGGCAGGAGGTGCCCCTTACCTTGCAGGGGAAGAGGACAGCCGAGGCCACCTTCTCCATGGCCAGGTTCCTGATGCTGGGGGTGAGGGAGCCCCGGCAGGTGGGGCAGAGGCTCAGCTTCTGCCGGCATTGGTTGCAGACCAGGTGCCCGGCCTGGCACTGCAGGATGGGTGGCAGGACATAGTCGAAGCAGACCGGGCACTCGAACAGCGAGGTCAGCTCGTGGTGCTGCTGCTGCTGCTGCTGCTGCGGCGGCGGAGGCGGTGGCGGAGGAGGGGGCGGCGGCGGCGGGGAGGCCCCGCCGGGCCCCGGTAGGACGGCG
>VWYK01083191.1:0-14902 GCA_013399775.1 Semnornis frantzii | reverse complement strand
GGTGGGGTTGGGCTCTGCTGCCAGGCACCCAGGGACAGAACAAGAGGACACAGCCTCAAGCTGTGCCAGAGCAGGTCTAGGCTGGATGTTAGGAGGAAGTTCTTGACAGAGAGAGTGATTGGCACTGGAATGGGCTACCTAGGGAGGTGGTGGAGTTGCTGTCCCTGGAGGTGTTCAAGCAAAGCCAGGATGGGGCACTTAGTGCCATGGTCTGGTTGATTGGCGTGGGCTGGGTGCTAGGTTGGGCTGGATGAGCTTGGAGGTCTCTTCCAACCTGCCTGATTCCATGATTCTGTGATTCTCATTAAGCTTGTACTGGTTTGGTGTGGGAGGTCTCAGGTAAGGCCAGCACTGGAGACCACTCTGCCATCACCCTCAGAGGTCCCCACAGCTTATGGTGAAGGCTCTTCCTGCAGGCAGGGGCAGAGGACCTCCAGCACCAGTGCTCCAAACTCAGGTCTCTGGGTCAGAGTAGAACTTTCCAAAGCTCCTGCCTCCTGTCCTGAAGCTGTTTGCTGGGAAGGTAAGAGACAGTAGGAAATGTTGCACTTTACCCTGTAACCTGCTACCTGAGGAGTGTTGCAGCACATCAGTTTAAGGCTGTGCTGCAGCCAGGTTCTCCAGCAGCCTCATGAATGAATGATGCCAACCCTCGTGTCACAGCTGGCAGCGAGCTGCTGCCCTGGCTCAGCCTGGCAGCACCCCCAGCCTGTGTGTCTGAAGGAGAAGCGGTCACAGCGGGAGTTTCCTCCAGCAGGCCTGCTCACCATTGCCATGTCCAGCGAGATGGGCCTGCCACCCGTGTCCACAGGGACCAGGAGAGGTGTGGGGACAGTGCAGGCTGGGTGTGGAGGCTGCAGCCCCCTCGGCTCTCCAGCTGCTGGTGCTCCATCCCCCGTGCTGCCCTGGCCTGGCTGTACAGAGAGAGCAGACACAACATCATCACCCCACGGCTGTGCCCTGCTTGTGCCCAGTTACCCCCTGCCCCCAGTATTGCTAATGGGGTGGGCACAGTGCCCTAGTGATGAGCTGGCAGGTGATGCCAGGGAAAGAGAGGCCAGGGAGCGTTGAGGTGTGAGTGGCTCCCAGCTTTTCTCCCTCACTACAAACACATCCTGACCACCACCAAGCAGGAAGTTGTGTTTGCCTGAATCCCAGGGAACAAACTTGAGTGCTTCCCACCCAAAGGGCACAGCAGGTTGCCCAAACATTTGCATTTGAGGGATCTTAACTTGTTCTGGTTTTTTCTCTTGTGTTTGGAAACTTGACCACGAAAACCCTCACTTGCAGACAGCAGAGAGAACTCATGCAGGACAACTCTGCCACTGATCCAGGCTGGGGAGACATTCCTTTGAAGCAGCTGAAGGAAAAGTGTGGGCTTTGAGGGAAGAGGACAAGAAATGACCCTCTGCAAAGCCCTCTGCCACGCTGTGTGTGGCTGTGTGATTCCCTGGTGGGGCACCCCCCCAAAGCCCACCCCAATGTCCCCTCTTAGAGAAGCACTTACCTGATGAGTTGCATTGCTGATTTCCAAACTGAAAAGGCAAAACAAAAATACAAATGAAGCCCAAACAGCAGGGGAAACTGCTGACAGGTGGAGCAGCCAGGAAAAAAGAATCCCAGAAGAAAGGAGGAGAGAAAGCTGTGGGACCTATCTGTGCTGCTGAGCACAGGGAGAATTTTCCCTGTAACAATCCATAAGTGATGTTAAAAACCCAACTGGCATTAAAGAGGTGACAGAGCAGGATAAAAACCTTACCCGCGGAAACTGAAGATGTCTCTCCACTTGCTCAGCTCTGAAATCCTGCTGGCAATCTCCTCCAGCTGTGTCTGTGCCATGCTCTGCTCAGCCACACTGTCCCCCAGCCCAGCTGCCTGGGCCCTGGGTGGTGCTGGGGTTGTGACAATGGGGACTGCCCTCCCAGCCTCTGACAGCCACTCAAACCTCCTCTTAACTGACACCTGAACTCCCCCTCTGTCACCTGAACCCCCTTTGCCAGCATCCAAGCCCTCTCTGCCTGCCACCTGCCACCCCCCGTCCCCCAACTGCCACCAAAACCTCCACTACTGGGCACCTGAACCCCCTCTCATTGCCATCCAAACCCTTTCTGATTGCCAGCCAAACCCCCTCTGTCAGCCAAACCCTCTCTGTCTGGCACCCAAACCACCTGAGCCCTGTCTGATTGCCACTTGAATCCCCTCTGCCTGCCACCTCAACCCCCTGTGCCACCCTGGTCTCATGTTCAGCTCCCACCCTCACACTGTGATTAAACTTTGATGAGAGCCAGTCCCCATCTGTGCCCTGTTGCTGCATGAGGACCATGAATGTTTAATGCCAGGCACAGCCTGCAGCCACCTGCAGCTTTGTGCCCTCTGGCAGGGCTGGCCCAGGCCTGGTGCAGGGCTGGGGGCATTTCCCAGCTGTGGAAGTGCAGCTCCCTCTGCACAGGCTGGCAGCAAGCAGAAGAGAGTAGCCTGAGAGGGGATCCTATAAATGCACATCAGCATCTAATGGGTGGGGGCCATGAACCTGGAGCTGGGCTCTTCTCAGTGGTGCCCAGTGTGACAGGACAAGGGCCAACAGGTACAAACTGGAACCCAGGAGGTTCCACATGAGCAAAATCTTTGGTGTGAGAGTGCTGGAACCTTGCAGTAGGCTGCTCAGAGAGGTTGTGGAGTCTCCTTCTCTGTAGAGCTCCCAACCCTCCCCAGCCATTGTGATGCTGGGCAAGCTGCTGTGGGTGACTGCTTTGGCAGAGGGGTTGGATTGGATGATCTCCAGAGGTCCCTTCCACCACCCTACCATGCTGAGATTCTGTGACTGTATCTGGTTTTGTATTTATCTGCATGCACACACACACACACACACACACAGAGACTTTTTATTGGGATGCAAACACTCCCCCCCACATTTTGTCAGAACTCCTTTAGCCAATGCTCAAGGATGGGAAGTGAGCTGCAGGGGATGTGCTGGTGCTCACCCAGGAGTGCCAGGTAAGCAGGTCCTGCCTGCTCTGTCTGCTACTTTCAGCGGGTTAAAGACACAAGTATTGTTCCAGCAAGAGGTTAGCTTTGCCTTGGGAGCTGGGTAGGAACGAAGGTAGCAGCTGGGCTGGTGCTGGTGAGTGAGGTGGGAGCTGGCACCTTTGTGAGGTGAGAAAGCTTGGACCCTGAGTCAGGGGCTGCTGGCTGCTGCCCAGCAAAAGGACATGGAGAGGTTTATCCCCTGTGCTGAGGCAGGTCTGGGCAGCAATGTGTGTCACACATAGGGGCCAACTCCTCCTGCAGGATCAGCAAGGGTCACCCGGACCTGCAGTGGTTGTATCAGCCTGACTGCCAGAGCTGTGCAGCAGCTCCATGGGACACGGGCAGCAAGAAGGATGAAACATCACTCCTCACTCCTTGCTGCAGAGTAAACCAACACCACGGGTTGTAACACAAGCCATGTGTTAAGAAGATAGGTTGACATTAAGAACAATAAGCAATTAACAAAGAAGAAAATGTTGAGAGCAGCAGAGGGTGGTGGCAGCTCACTGGAGCCCTTACACAGACACAGTCCAGGGAGGTGTCCTGCAGCCTGGGGTGGCTTGAGCTGCTTTGTGGAGAGGGTTGTGGAGCAGGGATGATGCAGCTGGCAAACCTTTTGCTAACCTCCAGCAATGTTTTGTCATTCACAGTCAAAGTATAAAACAGTGGCCTAAAGTCAGCGAGGTCCTTGTGCAGGCTGCTGGAGGCTGGAGCAGGTCGTGTCCAGAGAGGGGGTCACAGAGTGACAGCAACATGGTTGGCAAAGCCCCTCAGGATCACCAAGCCCAACCTAGAACTCTGCTCTACAAGATTCACCTTAAACCATATCCCCAAGCACTACATCCAAATCATCCTGAAACACACCCAGGCTGGGTGACTCCACCACCTCCTTGGGCAGCTCATTCCAGTCCATGACCACTCTCTCTGTGAAAAACTTTTTCCTAATGTCCAATCTAAACCTCCCCAGCCTCAGCTTGAGACCATTTCCCCTTGGTCTGTCTCCAATTCCCTGTGAGCAGAGCCCAGCAGCAGCCTCTCCACAATGTCTCTTCAGGTAGTTGTAGACAGCAATGAGGTCTGCCCTCAGCCTCCTCTTATACAACTTACAGGTACCTGATTCCTCCCCAGGGTGACCCCATGGGTGCTGCCTGGGTGGGTCGTGATGGATACCAGGTGAGCTTGGGTTGTGATAGATTGTGGGTGGGGCTGGTTGCGCCTCTCCCCCAGCTGCAGGGAGCAGGCTATAGCCCTGCAGATAAATGGGTGGCTGGGGCAGCTGCTGCCCCTTTGTGCTTCTGCTTTTGAGTTTCTTCTGTGTTGTCCACGTCCTGCAAGGAGCCCCTCATTGCCAAGGCACTCACAGAGGCAGTGTTTGGTGGCATGATGCTCTTCAGATCTCTCAATGAGTGGGCTGGCTGAGCTGTGCTTGGGGTGAGTGTTTTGGCTCCTTGAGCCTATCTGCAGAACTTAAGGGTTTGGGGGTTGATGTTTATCTATCCTGGCTTTACAGAATCACAGAATGTTAGGGGGTGAAAAGGTATCCAGTCCAACTCCCCTGCCAGAGCAAGATCACCTAGAGCAGATGACACAGGAATGCATCCAGGTGGGTTTTGAGTGTCTCCAGATAAAGAGACTCCACAACCTCTCTGGGAAGCCTGCTCCAGTGAAAGTGTTTTCTTACGTTCATGTGGAAATTCCTCTGTTCCACCTTGTGCCCATTGCTCTTTGTCCTATCCTTGGACATCACTGAGCAGAGCCTGGCTCTGTTCTCCTAACACTTTCCTTCACATCTGTAAAAACGTGAATGAGGGCAGCCCTCAGGCTCCTCTGCTCCAAGCTAAAGAGTCCCAACTCCCTCAGCCTCCCCTCTTAAGAGAGATGTTCCACTGCCTTCAGCAGCTTTGTGGCGCTCTATGGGACTCTTTGAAGCAGCTCCCTGGTGAGGCCAGAACTGGACAAAGTATTCCAGATGCAGCCTCACCAGGGCAGAGTACAGAGGCAGGAGATCTACTAACCATAGCCCTTCTAACCCACCCCAGGATGCCATTTGCCTTCTTGGCTACAAAAGCATATTGCTGGCTCGTGCTCATTCTTCTGTCCACCAGGACCCCCAGTTCCTTTTCCCTATGCTGCTCTCCAACAGGTCAGTCCCTTGCTGCCTGCATGTCTGGATGACTTCACACATTTGTCATCAGCCCTTGCTGAGCTGCTCTGTGCCTCTGGTCTGTCACTCCCTTGCTGCCCTCCATTATTTGTGTAGAATCACAGAATCAGTCAGGGTTAGAAGTGACCTCGAGGATCATCCAGTTCCAACCCCCCTGCTATGGGCAGGGACACCTCACACCAAATCAGGCTGTCCAGAGCCTCAGCCAGCCTGGCCTTAAACACCTCCAGGTATGAGGCTTCCACCAACTCCCTGGGCAACACATTCCTGGGTCTCAGCACCCTCATGCTGAAAAAGTTCTTCCTAGCATCCAATCTGAATCTACCCATGTTCCAGCTTTGTTCTGATCTCCCAGTCCTATCACTCCCTGAGAGCCTAAAAAGTCCCTCCTCAGCTTTCTTGTAGCCCCCTTAAGATACTGAAAAGGTCACAATAACGTCACCTCAGAGCCTTCATCTCTACAAAAGGATGTGTGCATATATATGTAGCCTGAGGAGAGGTTGAAAGGCTGCATTCTGGGCAGTGATATTCAGGCTTCTGACCATGAGGCTCTGGCAGATGTGGTGCAGTGTGAAGGGTGTCCTTTCCGACTCCCCTCCCTGCTCTTTGTCTGGGTTTGTTGCAGAGGGGTTCTTCAGCAGCACCAAGCCAGAGTGCTCCCTTGGCCAAGCAGCAGGAGGGTGTTTAATCTCCTCAGTGTCCTGCTTTGAACACGAAATGCCAAGCCCACAGTTACAGTCACCTCAGAGGGAAATGAGGGCTTTGGGTCAAAGTTCGGTTTATTAAAAGTAAAAAGCCCAGAAAAGAGCTTTATGGACAGCAGTGATGTTGCTATGTGTGTGGGGCCAGGTTAAAGTGTTGCTGGTGGCTGTAGGTGTTTGGGGTTTGTCCTGCAAGCACCTGCTGCAGTGTTGGGCTCCTGGTGCCTGAGGGATGTTAGAAGCAAACCCCAGGATGTTCTTTTCTCTTGTTTGAGGTGAGGCCTGCTGGGTGTTCTTTTTCTCCACTGTCCTGATGTAGTAACCTCCCCTGCACAAGGGCTGGTGGGTGAAGCTGCTGCTGGTCATTGCCACCTGTTTGTTTTACTTTCCAGAGCCATTTGGATGCTGTTCTAATTCTTGGGTTCCTTCAAACCAGAAGCTTTTCAAATAACTCACTGGGAGGAAAGGCAAATGTCCCCATAAGGTCTTACCCCTAGACAGAGGGTGTTTGAACCTAGACACTACTGAAGTGTGTGTCTGCTTTTGCTTGCTGTGTGTGCCACACCAATGGGTGCCTGAAACCTTCACTTCAGCTTCTCCAGAGCTACTCATTTACAAGTTACTACATCTGGTGGCTGCTGAGTGTAGTGGTGGTGAACCTCTTCCCTTGAAGCACTCTCCCAGTGATGTGCTTCTAATACATCAGGTCAGCTGCTCCAGTGACTGTCCCTGAATCCTTGGGTTTGGAGAAGGGGAACTGAAACCCAGCAAAGCGTATCAGCAGGGCATTCAGGAAGTGTGCCAGGGAGCAGACCAGGATGACCCAGAAAGAGTCTGCAAACTGCTCGCTCTGAGTCTTGAAGGTGAAGCTTCCCTCTTTGAAGTTTGCAATCTTCTCGGAGAGGTGGTGGATCTTCACTTCTGAGGAGAAGAGAATCATGATGAGGCAGCCACAGGAGCCTGCAACGGAGGAGGAGAGTCACAGAATCAGAGAATGAACCAGCTTGGAAAAGACATCTGAGAACAGGGAGTCCAAGCTGTCACCTAACCCCCCTAATGAACTAACCCTGGCACTAAGTGCCTCGTCCAGCCTCCTCTTAAACACCTCCAGGGATGGGGACTCCACCACCTCCCCAGGCAGCCCATTCCAATGCCAATCACTCTTGCTGGGAAGACCTTCTTCCTAACATCCAGCCTGAACCTGCCCTGGCACAGCTTGAGGCTGTGTCCTCTTGTTCGATGCCTGGCAGCAGAGCCCAACCCCACCTGGCTACAACCTCCCTTCAGGTAGCTGCAGACAGCAATGAGGTCTGCCCTGAGCCTCCTCTTCTGCAGGCTGCACATCCCCAGCTCCCTCAGCCTCTCCTCACAGGGCTGTGCTCCAGGCCCCTCACCAGCCTTGCTGCCCTTCTCTGGGCACCTTCCAGCACCTCAAAATGTTCATAGAATGGTTTGGGTTGGAAGGGACCTTAAAGATCGCCTAGTTCCAACCCTCTGCCATGGGGTTGCTGAAGGCTTCATCCAACCTGGCCTTGACTGCCTGAGAGGAGGGGGCATCCACAACCTCACAACCTCCCTCATCACCTCATCCTTACAGCAAGCCCAGCAAGGTACAGCATTACCAAAAGCCATGCTCATGGTGTTATGGTAACTGCTGCAAGCCAAGGGCTGCTCATATAGGTGAGCTTTTTAATTGCATTTGGCTCAGGAGCAGTCACACTTCTCAGGGCTGTTTTAGTGCCCAACCCAACCAAGTGCCTGTACTCCTTTTCAGCTGTAAGCTGCTCATTGTCCCACTGAGCTGTCTGCATGCTTAAAGATAAATGTGTTCTTAATTCCTTTATTAAATGGTGACTGTAATAGGTAATACCTTGTAAAGTGATGGCAAATCTTCTTGCTGGCCAAGCCAGTGACACAGAGAATGGGCTTTACCCCTGCCACGTGGCAAAGGGATGGTGCCTTCAGAGACCACTTTTACAGCAAGCTGCTGCTGCTCTCTTCCTCCCTGCTTCTCAGCTCCTTCCTTTCTTGAGGAGGACTGCTGGTGTAAGTGATCTCAGTGACACAGCTGGACACCGTGGGGAACAGGAGCACAAGCACTCACCTCACTGACTTCTTTCAGGTAGGTTTTGTTCCCTCCCCACTGCCTCTCTGCTCAGGTGCAACTCCCAGCTCTAAACCATATGCCCATGATATGGTCTCACCTCCAGACCCTTGGGCTTTGTGGGCACCATCCCCTTTTCCGCCAGCTTACAACAAAGGGCTGGGGGCACTAGGGCTGCCCTAAACCTTCCCACTACCCACCCTCACAGAGCATTCTGTCATGATTTGACAGCAAATCCTCTTCTTTTCTATCTAGCTTTGTCTTGCCAGTTTGGAGCCAGCATGGCCACAGCCCTTGGGAGGGTCTCCTTACACTGATAAGCCAACCCTCACAGGCAGAATCACAGAGCTTTAGAGGTTGGAAGGGACCTCCAGAGACCATCAAGCCCAAGCCCCCTGCAGGCAGCCAGCAGCTTGGTGAGCCAGGGGTGTGTGTGAGGTACTCACAGGCGATGAAGCTCCAGAGGTACAACCCGACAGGGCCATGAAGCGTTTCATAAGGGCTGCCAAAGGCATTGAACATGAAGAACCCTGCTCCCACCAGAGCAAAGATGATCAGGACTGTGCAGAAGAGAATGACACTAACGTGGATGCTGGCAGGGATAATTTTGAGCAGATCTGGAAAAACTGAAACCGAAAGGAACAAGACATTACCATAGACACCAGGCAAAGGCCTTTTAGAAGTCAGGCCAGGGGCTTCTTGCTGGGTCGTGATTAATTATTGTGCTCCTCCAGCGTGAGAGCAAAAACAAACCTAGGAATGCTTTATCTTCAATAATTTTATGCAGCTTTCTAGCTGGTGATCCTGCTTAGCTGGGGCACAAGGGGACAGTCAGTCAGGCTCCGTACGAGAGAACAATTTTTAATCATCCATGTTTGGCAACAAAGGGTGTTCTAGAAAGCGACTCATCAAACACACTTAACTGCTCCTGATCCACAGGGGCACGATTAAAGCAGGGGTGATAATGCCTCGGGGCTGCCTGGCTGCAGCTGTAACATGCAGAGAGTAAAAACAGCCTCACATAAATTACTCCAGCTCGTAATATCTTTGCCAGCAGCTTGTCACGCAGTGAACATGGAGAAGCAGGTAAGGTGGTGGCAAGTCAATTTATCTCCCTGACTAAAGGAAAGGATAATTAAGGAAGGAAATGTTTGCAAACTCTTCTTGAAGCTAAGTTAAATAAATACCACCTTTTTGCATTGTGGGTGGCTGGTGGCTAGCAGAGAGAGGCACCCAGGGACCCTCCCCAGGCCCAGGGGCAGGAGTGGACACACTGATTTGTGATGCTTCACGGTGCAGTGTTCTTCTTGTCAGGGACGTGCAAAGCTGTGTGTTTGCTAACAGAGTTTGGTATTGTGCAAGAAAAGAGGCTGCCGCAGCGCGGTGAATCCTCCCCGAGGGTTGTTTGTGTCGTTAAGATTCCCTGTGCGACATATCAGGAAAGATGAATTCCAGCAGCTCTGTGTTGTCCTGGAAGAAAAGCGTTCCTTCACGGTAATGAATGAACTCGTGTGTTGGGTATGCATGCCAGTGGCCTTTAGGAAATGAACTGCTGACCCAGAAACTGATGGGAATCAGCAGGAGCAAATGAAGCAGAAGGCTTCCCCCCACCCCCGCGCCGAACTGGGCTTGCTGGCAGAGCAAATCCACTTCACAATTAAAAGAGACACAGTGGTCAGGGGGGAGCACTTAATGGGAGCAGACTGCTAAATTACTTAGCCCGTTTTCCCTGCCTGTTCTCAGAGCTGCTGAAAAGCAGCCTGCTGCATTAAGCTATGGATGTGTGTGTTGCTCTCTAGGATGCTTCCAGCCAGGTCCTGCGAGCTCCGACTTGGACTGGATGGAGCGCTGCAGCCCAGGGAACGTGGCCCAGCCCCTTCGTTAAGTGGTCTCTGAAGTGAAAGTTTGCAGAGAGGCACATTTGGCTAAGCCACCCAACCACTCTTTTAAAGTGCAAATCCTATTCAATCGTTTGCTTTTTAATCTAACCGAAAGGCGATCTGAGAACAGTCCGTGAGGATTTAAAGCCCTGCATCCATGCGCAGCTGCCGGTGGAAGCTCACAGGGGCAGAGCCTGTCCTGCATGGTGCCAGGGACTGCCCAGCTGTAACCGGGCAACACTTCAGGTACACAGGGTGCCACAGGGCACCTCAATGTACCGCTCTGTCAGAGAGCTCTAAAAGGATGCCAGTGTGGGCAAGTAAATTGTAACATTATGATAGTGAAATATTTCATTGTTAATTCTTGGCTTGTGCAGGAGAAAAGCCTGAGCAGGCTTGGGGTTGGTTCTAGCTGGGTGAAGGCTTTTTCTGATACCCAGCCTGATGACCTGACCTTGCCTTGCCTGCCTCACAGGAGCCACTCACCAGTGTGTTCTAGCAGAATGGCTCTAAACCGTGCTGTGCAGCAGCTTCAGGTGGGATTGGTACCTGCACCAAATGGCTGTTCCTTATAGAATCACAGAATGGTCTTGGCCAGAAGGGACCTCTAGAGGTCATCTAGTCTAGCCCCCCCTGCAGTCAGCACGGACATCCCCACCAGCCCAGGTCACTCAGGGTCCCCTTAAGCCTTATCTTGAATGTCTCCAAGGAAGGGGCCCCAACCACCTCCCTGGGTAACCTGTTCCAGTGCTCCACCACCCTCACAGTAAAGAACTTGTTCCTAACATCCAATCTAAATCTGTTCTTCTCAAGCTTGAAGCCATTGCCCCTTGTCCTGTCCCTGCAGGCTTTTGTAAACAGCTTCTCTCCATCCTTCCTGTAGACTCCCTTCAGGTGTTGGAAGGCTGCTATTAGATCCCCCTGGAGCCACCTCCTCTCCAGACTGAACAACCCCAGCTCCCTCAGCCTGTCCTCATAGCAGAGCTGCTCCAACATGCTGGTAATTTCTGTGGCCCTCCTCTGGACCCACTCCATCAAGTCCACATCCTTCCTATGATGAGGGCTCTAGATCTGGACGCAGTTATCCTCTGTTCCATGTGCTGCCCTACACAAACTTTGTGCCCACTCGGTTGTTTTATTGATCTTCTTATCCTTGAAGATAAATAGGTTATGAATATTGCATGTGAAGCTAAACCACTGCTAGCAGTCTGATAAAATTCTGTGCTGGCTAGCAAGAGCAGCAGGTGCCACTGGCCAGCTGCTCTTCCTGCTATTGCTGTAGGTTGCTAACTCCTCGATGCTTTGTTTCCCAACAGCACTATCTGTGTCTTGGGTCTTTGGAGAGACTTCTGCTAGCTTAGCTCATCCTTCCCCCATGGCCCAGAGGGACGCAGTGCTGATGCACACACAGAGGAAGCTGAGATTAAATGAAAAGCAGAAATATTCTCTTTTTAAAGTACCAGTACAAAGTTTCTGGAATACAGGGAGTAGGAAAGTGTTGGCAGGGCTTTACTAGCAGGAGCAAATCGGCTATTGGAGCCTGAAGAGAAAGCGGCTGCACGGGCTTAGATTTGCTGTGGGCTATTTCATGCCGGTTAGCGAGCAGGGGATCCGGGGGCAGCTCCCAGGCAGCCGTGAGGGGTAAATAACGCCAATGCCATTGGTACTCACAGGAGAAGTGGAGCGGCCTCCCGCCGAGCCCGCACTGCCGCACTCGCTGCCCGCGGAACAGTCCGTACTGGATGTCTCCGACGAACTTCTGCAGCTCCTGCCCGGTGGCGTTGACCAGCAGGGCTCCGGTCTTGCAGAGGATCGTCCCCTTCACCCACAGCTGCGTGCCGATGGCCGCCGCGGTGCCCAGCGCGCAGGCCAGGCTCAGCACCCCGGCGACGCAGAAGATGATCTTCTTCTGCTGGGTTGGCATGGTGGTGGGCAGAGCCCTCGGAGGGACGTGGCGCTCAGCGAGGCAGCGGCAGCGGCCAGGTCGTCATCAGCCCAGCGAGCTCCCAGCCCAGGGCCCCGGGCGGGCAGCCGGAGGGGGAGCCTCAGCAGCCCCCCTGCGGCAGGCACATGATTCCCGAGGGATGCTGCGAGGGCTCCGCTCCCCTCTTCCCCTCCTGCGTTCTCCAGCCCGCACGAAGATGGGTCTGGGCCGGAGAAGAGCTGCTGGTGGGGTAGGATCGGTGCAGCCTCTGTCACCTGATAACAGGGGTGTGCGATGACAGAAGGAGCCTCTCCGTAACTCGATGAGTGCTCTGCTTTCCCCAGCCCCCTAGCCGAGCTTCCAGGGCCAGGCTTGGCCGCAGTGTCTGGCTGCTCTCCGAAAAGAGTCTTCGGGGGGGTTACTTTTTAACTTTTCCTCTATGGCTGGCAATGCTCAGCCACTCAGCTCTTTTCTTTGTCGGGGGTGTTTTTCTCTTTTCCTTTGTTCCTAACACAAGCACGCTCAGTGCACCCCCTAAGCCAGGAGGCCCCTCTACAGTTTTTGGTTGCATTTGGGCACTGGTTTGTCCCTGCCAAGGCGTTCCCTGGCATGGGCAGCCTGTCTGTTATGTCCTCTGTGGCTTTGGCTGCAGCATGCAGGATGCCCAAGGGTTTCAGTTTGGGTTCAAAGCCCCTTTTTTTCTCATCTCTTTCCAGCAGACTCAGCCCACCCCAAGGCTCATGAGCACACCAGACCCCTGCTCCCCACGTGGGAGAGGCACCTCTGGACTCCAGCTGCTGTCAGGGACCTGCCCTTCCTGCAAGCCAAAGTGGTGGGGCACCAACAGCCCTGCAGCCTGGCTGAGGTGAGGCCCTCAGCTGGGGTCAGGAGCACGGCTGCCTTCATTGACCTGCTGCCCAATAGTGATTTCATTGAGTACAGGGATTGGAGATGTTCCTGACCAGATCAGTTTAGGAAGTGGTTTGTTAATGGGATGCAGAGCAGTGGCAGAAACACTTTTCAGGTGCTTTAAGAGCTACCATCTCAACTAGGCTTAAACACTGAGCCTGGTTTAACTACACGGGTTTTAAGACAACCTTGGAATTAAAAATGAAGTGAGGCTGTGTGCAGACAGAGGATTAACTTTCTTCTTTATCCATTTATTTTAAGCTAATTCTTAAATAAAACTGTCATCATTGTGTGTGTGACCGAAGGGTGGCACGCTGGGAACCATCACTGCTGAGCTTGTGCTGCACAGGTTTGGGAGAATGTTCATTTTAGAAGCTTATGCTGAATACTTCACTTGAGCAGAATGCATTTATTGTCCCCTGAAAAGGGACTGTGATATTTTAGCATCATTATCACCAGCACAACAGCAATAAAAGCAACAGACTTATCCCAGCAAAAGTGACTATGTCCTAGGAAGAGGAATTTGATGGGAGAAAGAAGTGTAATTGGGTTTATCTCTTTTGGTGACTACTTTTTTCAAGAGTCAGCTTTCTGATAGTCTGTAGTTTTCTGGATGAGCTAGGATGTTTGGATTGCCTTGGGAATTTGAGGTGCTGATGGAAGAGCAGACAGCACCAGGGGCTCTGCCTTGGCTTAGCTGTGCCTTGCTGGAGGCTGGGCAGTGGTGGTGGCTGAGGACAGTGGAGAGGAGAATGGGCTGGAGATGACATTGTGCAGAGACAAGCTAGAAACTGGAGTGAAAGGTTATCTTGGAGTAGCTTTGAACATTCATGATCAGCTGTGGATCCTGACTGCACTTGAGTGAGGACAGTGGAGAGGAGAATGGGCTGGAGATGACATTGTGCAGAGACAAGCTAGAAACTGGAGTGAAAGGTTATCTTGGAGTAGCTTTGAACATTCATGATCAGCTGTGGATCCTGGCTGCACTTGGCTGAGGACAGCCTCATCCATGTGCCTTGGCAGGCAGCACCAGTCCCTGTAACCCCAGCTGGGAGCTCTGCCATGAGCACTGAGCAGGCATCTGACGGGGCCTGTTTGTGTTTGCACAGTCACACAGTGCTGCTTTCTGGGTGGTTAAAGTGACATCTCCCGGCACCTGTTATCAAACAGGTACAGGACAAAGCACTCCCACTCTCTGATGTTAAGGACTGGCAGATTTGGAGAAGAGGGTCTCCTTCAGTGAACTTCTGACAAGTTCTTGCAACCTCTTCACTCTTCTAAAGCACATGAAGCAAACAGTGGCTGATTTACTGGATGGATAATTACTGGGTTATTTACTAAGTCTTGCTTTGGGTTGTTTACTCCCTACACCTGTGGGATGTTTGTGTGTCAGTGGAATGAGCCCCGGTCCAGACCAGTGGTGCCATTTGTCACTCACTGCCATGAGAACAGAATAGACCTGAAAATGTTAAAAATGAGAGAGATCCTTCAACAAAGCCTGTGACCAATAATGAACACAGTATCTTCAGAGGTTACCTTCTGTTTTCAACTAGCAAAAGCAAAATCAGGGCAAATGACAAGAATTTAGCTATGATGCTAAAAACCAAACATCCCATCCCATGAACTGGTATTTTCCATTCTTACTTGTTCAGAGCTTATTCCTCAAATTCCCATACAGAAGGGATGGCTTAAGGCTCTACTCCCTTGACTAGAGGTGCCATGAAACACTTGTTATTCTCTGGACAGAAACAGCTCAACCAAACCTTGTTTCTGGGGGAGAAAAACAAGCCAAAACTCTGGATCTGAGTGTCTGCAGGTTTGAGAGTTTAAAAGAACTGGATCTGAACCCTGATCTGCAAACCATTAGTGTCTGAATGAAGATTGGAGTGGTGAACAGTGCAGCTCTGCAGCCCTGATCTATGGACTTTGTGGGTGTTATGGAAAGGCAATTAATTAATGTGAGATGGTATTTTCCCCAAATTAATATTGTTTATTATTTTTTATATTTAGAACTCTCCCCACCCCGGCCACTATTTTTTAAATAATAATCAGGTTCTTCTGCAACGGTCATGGAAACATTATACAGATAATAATGGAGGATCTAGAAATAACTAACAAAAATATACAACATTAATTGAACTGGGAGAGAAGGTTCCTGCAGTCTATACATTGCTTGTGGTCAATACACCACTT
>VWYK01083188.1:0-10405 GCA_013399775.1 Semnornis frantzii | reverse complement strand
AATCTGATTCTATGAATGTGTCTCCTGTAGGGTTGGTGTCACATTTGCCAGGCCCACTCCAGGACACTTCATGTGGCAGGAGCTGCCTACATCTAGCCCCTGAACTTCCCTGAGTTTGCATTTCCAGAGCTGCTGTTCCCAGGCCATCCATGAGGACTGTGACTGAGCAGAGCCTCCAGTAACCAGGCCACTGAGCAAAGTGCCTGGACACAAAGGGAGTGATTCACTTCCAGCTGCACTGCAGAGCTGAGAACAAAACCTGTTACAAAGTGAAGGATGCAAAAGGTCAGCTGGTGGTGGTAAGGGCTCGTGTGGAGGGCAGCAAGCTGACAACCTGAGAGTCAGACAGGACATGACTGGCACAGAGCTGATTCTCTGGGTTTGTGTTGGCATCTCCAGGTTGGATTTAAACTGCCTGGAAGCACTCTGAGTGAACCACTACTCACTGAGCTTTGATTCCACACAGAAACTCCTCAGGGAGAAGCTTCTCCCCCACCCCCAGCCTGTGGAACAAGCTGGGCTCAGAGAGTCCCTGTGCAGGATGTGCAGATCCACTCAGGAAGGTCTGAGGTTTTTTATTGCCAAGGATGTCTGCACACCCAGATTTTACCTGGTTTGTTATTCTACAGTAAATGGGAGACTGCTCATTTAGCTTGGGTTTGGATGTTGAAGAGTGGATGTGGACCTCTAGGAAGCTGCAGCAGTGCTTGCTGCTGCCCAGGAGGTAAATGAAACCCTAAGTTTGGCCATTTGAAGCATTCATAGTTTGGGACTAACTTACCTGCATGAACTTGGAGTGCTGTGTCCACTTCTGGGCCCCTCAGGCCAACAGGGACATAGAACTGCTTGAGAGAGTCCAGCACAGAGCCACAATGATGAAGGGAAAGGAAGATCTTCCCCATGAGGAGAGCCTGAGGGAGCTGAGGCTGTGCTGCTGGGAGAGGAGGAGACTGAGAGGTGACCTCAGCAATGGTTACAGAGATGTGCAGGTGAGTGCCAGAGGCTGGAGCCAGGCTCTGCTGGGTGATGCCCACTGACAGCACAGGGCAGTGGTGGAAGCTGAGGCAGAGGAAGTGCCATGGAAACATGAGGAGGAATTTTTTGCCTGTGAGGGTGACAGAAGCCTGGCACAGGCTGCCCAGGGGGGCTGTGGAGTCTCCCTCTGCGGAGATATTGCAGAGCTGCCTGGATGTGTTGTGTGTGATCTGCTCTGGGTGCTCCTGCTCTGGCAGGGCTTGGGCTGGCTGAGCTCTGGAGGTCCCTTCCAGCCCCTGGCACTCTGTGACTCTGTGAACTTCTTCCCATGAGTTCAGCTCCCAGGCTCCAGAGCAGCAGCCTGGCACAACACCCACAGTCTCCTTGCTGGTGGGATTCAGACAAGCACAGCTCCTGTCAATCTTGTTCTTGTAATTACTTCATTTTATTAAAGTCCACGTGGGGATGGGTGAAAATGTACAGAGAGTGCAAAGGAACAAATCCTTTCCTGCAAAGATGGCAAGCCTGGGGCAGGTCAGGATACAACCAAACAGCTCTGGCACCAGATAAATGAGCAGTGCTGGAGATCAGTGAAGAGGATGCACAGAGCTGCTCTACCAGCACAGTTCTGATCCCTGTCACATCATCATTGTGCAGCTTTTATGACCAGAGGCTATTTCAGACAATAACAACCACAGCTACTGGACCTGCTCCTGCACTGCTGAACATCCAAAGCTTCAGTGTGAATCTTCCAAGCGTGTGGGGCAAACAATGAGAGCAAACTCACAGCTTGTGTCGGGCAGCAGAAGGTGGAGATGGAGGAAACAGAGAACAAAAGACAAACAACAGTGCTGTACAAAAGTGAAGAGGCAAACATTACCCCAAGGAACAGTATCATCTTCATCAGAAATCTTAATTGCAGCATCCTGGCTCCATTACAGGCAGGGAGAGTCTGCCACGGAGATCGGCGGAGCCTGAATCTCCTTCTGAAATCTAAACCACTCTTGCATTAGTGTAAACATCAGCAGGAACAAGATGGCAGCATCCAGACAAGGATTTGAGTGCTGTTTAAAACCCCCCCAAACCACAGAGTGCCAGCCCCAAATGCTGGTACACAGCTGAAAGGCAGAGAATCACAGGAGGCCTTCTTGTCAAATACACATTTAAAAGCATTTCGAAGCATCCAGTTTTTAACAGTTGTGTATCATGGCCAGGGCAGAGGAAAACCTGAATTACCTGCAGGGCTAAGGAAGGGCACAGTGCTGAAGGGTGGGCACAGTGCTGAAGGAAGGGCACAGTGCTAAAGGAAGGGCACAGTGCTCGCTCAGGTTTATTTGCAAGCAGTGCTGCTCCACTTTGCAGTCATGAGATACACCTGCACATCCAAGTGCCTCACAGCAGTGTGAGGAGTGGGCTGCACTTGGAATCATGGAATCATTTTGGTTGGAAAAAGACCTTTAATATCTTTAAGAACCTTAAAAACTGGAGTGGTTAGTCTGGAGAAGAGGCTGAGAGGAGACCTCATTACTCTCCAGGACTCCCTGAAAGGAGGCTGCAGCGAGGTGGGGGTTTGGCTCTTCTCCATAGTATCAGCTGACAGGACAAGAGGAACTGGCCTGAAATTGTGCCAGGGGAGGGTTAGGTTGAAGAGGAGGAAAAAAGTCTTTGCTGCAAGAGTGGTCAGGGATTGGCACAGGCTGCCCAGGGAGGTGGTGGAGTGCCCATCCCTGGAGGTGTCCACGAAACCTGTGGGCATGGCACTTGGGGACACGTTTCAGTGGCCATGGTGGGGCTGGGTTGCTGGTTGGACTGGATGATCTTAGAGGCCTTTTCCTACCTTACCAATTCTGTAGTTCTGTGAATCCAAGCAAGCCTGATGCTAAACCCCTCACTATGCAGTGCCATCCTTCTGTGCAAGTATTTCAGCAGGGTTCTTCAGGAGCCACTTACACCCATGCACGTTTTCAGTCAAAAAGAAAGAGGAGGGAAAAAACTTCTTGGAGAATTCCTTTTTCTTTTCCACAGCCTGATGAGATTTTGTCACCACAGCAGTTCACAGTCACGCACGGGGAGCTTCAGGGCCAACACAACTCTGCCATTTGCTGCTGGAGTCTTGCCTGTCTTTAAACAGCTCCTGGCCAATTCTGGTGGGGGTCTCGGGGCTGGACAAGAGCTCCTTTATCTGGGTCAGTCTGAAGAGCAGGGGCTGTGTTTCTCTGTGCAAAGCCTCCTTCACTAAGTCTGCTCTGTGGCTCTTCCCTAGAGGAAAGGAACAAGGTCAGAGCAGTTATAACAAGCATTAAAGTGTGGAGATGAGGAGCTGGGGGCTGGCTGTCCAGTGCTCAGCCTTTTGGCCACGTTGATTTTTTTTTTTTTTATAAAAGGTACTTTTGTCAAAAAAAAAAAAAAATTAGACAAAATAGACTTTACAAGACCAAATGCTACCCAAAAGCAGAGAGGAGCAGAGCAGGTTGGAGGAGAGAGCCCTGTGCTGGCACACCCTGGGTAACAGGATCTGCTCCCCCGCCCCCGGTGCCCGTTTTTAGCTCGCCACGGCCTGCAGCTGGCCGAGCAACAGCAGGTGCTGCAGCTGGCACCCGCGGCTGTGCCACCCTGCCGGGCCCTGGGCGGGTGGCATCGCTCCCACCGCGGCACGGCCTCCTCTGGGGCCGCTCGGGACGATCCCGAAGGCAGACGCAAAGGTTCTCTCCACAGGCAAGGGAAGGGCTCTCGGCATCAAGGGCAAGCGAAGACTGCAGCCATCTGCTTCGCCATCCTTGTCTTGTCCGCCGCCCCAGCTCTCCGCAGAGTCTCCCCGGCGCAAGCACTCCTGTAACCAGCAGGCAGTGTCCTCTAGGCAGCAGGAGGCCCTGGCAGGAGGCTGGCGAAGCGGTGTGCCTGGGCGGCACCTCCGGCAGCGCTGCGCAGGGCGCTGGGCACCCGGCGTGGTGGGCACCCGGTGTGGTGGGCACCTGGCCTGGTGGGCCCCCGGTTTGGTGGGCACCCGGTTTGGTGGGCACCCGGCGCGGTGACCGCGGGCGGGCAGTGCGCTCCAGGCTCCCGCCCGCCGCTCACTTGCTGCCGTCGTTGCCCTCCTGGCTGCCGCCGCTCGCCGCCTCTTGGCCCTTCCGCGGGCTGCCGTCAGCCTGCCTGCTTTTGTTCTGCGTCTCCTCCAGGTACTGCTGCACCGCCCGCAGCACTGCGTTCTCCACCAGCCGCTTGCTGAGGCTCAGCAGCTCCGCCTCGTCGGGCTCCGCCGCCTGCTTCTCACCTGCGTGCCACAACAGACAAGAGAAGGCTTTCACCGCCGGGCAAGGGCAGCTCCCGCCGCCCGGCAGCCTCTCTCAGCTGGGCTCCTGCTCGTTAGCAGCCTCTTCTTGGCTGCCAAAGGGAAGCTGCCCCTCCTGGAGCTCCCAGCAGGCCGCCAGGTGTGTGCACTGCCTCACGCCGCAGCTATGTCACTGCTGTGTGCTCAGGGAAGGCACTGGGAACACCACTGCAGAGGAGCTGTGCACCTGTCACTGCTCCTGCCCAGCCACCACCTCTGCCACTTGGGCAACTCGTGGCACACGACGAATTTTAGAAGCATCCTGAATCCTACCTGCCCCTGTTCTGTGATTTTGCTCAGTAAACGTAAGGTCCTCTACCTGTTCATCCACTGCCTGGAGTTGAGGAGCCTGAGGGCAAGCCAGCAGATGCTCTGGCTGCAGGCAGAGAACCCTTCCTAACCAAAGCACTCGACTGGGAGAAGCCAGGGACTGCCTCCATGGCTCTCCAACTCAGAGCTCTGACGCCGAAGGACTGCCAAGTCCCAGCAGTCTATTCTTAGACCCCTGGGTGATAAAGCAAGAAGCTGGCCTTGCCCTGCTCTCAGAGCTCACACCCAAGGCAAGCAGTGTGCACAGCACCCTGAGCATTCCCACACCTCCTTACACACACTTGAAGTGCTGCTTTGCCATGAATCACCTTCCAAGCACACCAGAGAGCCCCCTGCAGCACCCTCCTCTGTGGAGAGGGCAGGCTGGGAGAGGCAGATTTTACTGCCCCATTTCCAGTGGCAATCTCCTGCTGTGCAGCCTCCTGCCCCGGGCACAGAGCTGGTTTCTCCTCAGCTGTACTTAGAGGCCATGCTGCCAGTGTCCTCCTCTGCAGCCAGGAAGAATCAGGAGCTGCTTAGTCACGCACAGCTGCTGAGAGAGATACCATTGTGTGCGCCAGCACAGGGCTCTGCGCTCTGCAATTACCTACATGTGCTCCTTTGCAGGGATGGAAATGCATTCAGGTTGCCAGCACATATAGATTATGGTTCTCAAAGACCTTTATTAGTCTGCCAGGGGACTGCACAGGCTGGGAGCGAGCTCACTGCTGAAACACAACTCAGAGAGGGCTGCAAGGGGGACAGAGAGGTAACAAAACCGCTCATCTTCAGAGGCAGAGTCTTTCCCACTACCCAAAGGGGCTGCAGGAGAGCTGGGGAAGGACTTTCACAGGACAAGGGGCAATGGCTTTGAGCTGGGAGAGATGAGAGTGGAGGTGAGGAAGAGATTCTTGACAGGGAGGCTGCGGCTGCCCCTGGCTGGAGGAGCTCCAAGGCCAAGCTGGATGAGGCCTTGGGCAAGCTGTGCTGGTGGGAGCTGTCCCTGCTCATGAGAGAGTTGCTCATGACAGAGTTGAGGCTGTTCAGTCTGGGGAAGAGCAGGCTCCAGGGAGGCCTCAGAGCCCCTCAGAGAAGGGGCTACAGGGGAGCTGGGGAGGGACTTGTGACAAGGGTTGGGAGTGACAAGGGCCAATGGCTGTGAGCTGGGAGAGGGGAGATTGGTGATCCTGCTCTGGCAGGTGGGTTGGCCCAGATGACCTTTCAAAGCCCACCCCTAACATTCTGTGATTGTGTGACATGAGGAGGAAATTCTTCAGAGTGAGGGTGGAGACCCTGGCACAGGTTGCCCAGGGAGGCTGCAGATGCCCCTGGCTGGAGGTGTTCAGGGCCAGGCTGGAGGAGGCTTTGGGCAAGCTGTGCTGGTGGGAAGTGTCCTGTCACTAGACTGCATTTGAGGTCCTTCTCAATCCAATCCACTCTGGGATTCCAGCTGTTGTTATCAGGACCCTACCCAGGAGCAGCCAGACAGAACAAACTCCCCCAGCTCTGCTTCCACAGCACTGTGGCTGTTGGGAAGGGAGAACTGAGCCCTGACTGGGCCTGGGGCAAGCCCTGAGATACATTTTGGAAAATGTTTTGATAAAGACCTCTAAAAATTATTTTGAAAGGAAATTACATTAATAGTTTGGGTTAAAAAAAAAAATAAACCCAATAACAGAAACCATGAGTGTAGCATTCCTCAGCAGAAAGCTGTTAGGTTGCCAGGTGAGTGCAGGGAGGCTCAGGCTGCACCCAAAGCCACTCACAGCTCTGTGCTCCACCTTCTCTGGCCCACTGCTCACCAAGGTGTCACAGAACCCTGCAGTGGGCTGGAAGAGACCTCAGAGACCATCCAGTGCCAACCCCTGCCACGGGAAGGGACAGTTCCCACCAGCGCAGGCTGCTCAGGATCTCACCCAGCCTGCCCTTGAACACCTCCAGGCAGGGGCATCCACAGCCTCCCTGGGCAGCCTGTGCCAGTGTCTCACCAGCCTCACTCTCAAGAGTTGCTCCAAAATCACTAAAAGCAATTCAATCTCTGCTCTTGGTGCAAATTCCTACATGCCAGGTGTGGAAGCACAGTGCAGTGTAATGGAACACTGAGAGGCTCACTGCATGCACCTGAAGTGTAGCTGGCCTGGGGCAGCACAGAGAGGCTCTGGCTACAGCTCCTCAGTGCTGCAGCATTCCCCTGATCTCCTCCTGCCACTGCAGCTCCAGAGCCCACATTTGTTACCTGAGAACATTGCAGACTTCATAGGGTGGGAATTGGGAAGAGAGATTCAGGTTTGGGAAGTCCTCAGCAAAGAAAATGTTCAACACCTGGGGCTCAGAGAGTCACAGCATGGTTTGGACTGGAAGGGACCTTCAAGATCACCCAGTGCCAACCCCTGCCGTGGGCATGGACACCTTCCACCAGCTCAAGCTGCTCAAGGCCTCATCCAATTTGGCCCTGAACACCTCCAGGCAGGGGCAGCCACAGCCTCCCTGGGCAACCTGTGCCAGTGTCTCCCCACCCTCACTCTCAAGAATTTCTTCCTCATCTCCACTCTCCCTCTCCCCTCTCCCAGCTCACAGCCATTCTCCCTCATCCTGGCACTCCCAGCCCTTGTCACAAGTCCCTCCCCAGCTCTCCTGCGGCCCCTTCAGGCACTGCAAGGCTGCTCTGAGGTCTCTCTGGAGCCTTCTCCTCTCCAGGCTGAACAGCCTCAGCTCTCCCAGCCTGTCCCCATTGGGAAGTTCCTTTTCTCCTGCTTGCTGAAGGTGCTGGTTAGAATGCAAGCCAGGACACAGCTGAGATTTAAGGTGGTCCTGCCTGGGAAATTTTCATGTACTCAAGAGGTAGTTGACAGCAGCACAGCAGAAGGCTCCTGGAAGATGTACTTTCACAGCCTGGAGAGCAAGTGCAGGCACTGCAAGGCTGCTCTGAGATCTCCCTGGAGCCTTCTCTTCCCCAGACTGAACAGCCCCAACTCTCTCAGCCTGTCCCCAAACCCCCTTGGCTTAAGCTTATCCCTTAACTTATTTCCAGGAGAGACTCAGTTCAGGCTCTTGTCTCTCAGGAGACTTAAAATATAAATGAGCAGCAGCTACTCTCAGCTTTTATGAACAGGTCCCATGTGCTCATTGAACACAGCCCTTTGATTCAGTGCAATTCCCAACTTCCATGGCTCTTATTAAAGATGCCTGACACAATTTTTTGGTTGTCCTGCTCTGTCTGTTCACTACAAAGAAAAACACAACCAAAACACAAGGCTCTGCTGTGCAGCTGGAGAGCTTCTCCTTGCTCAGAGTTACTACTGAGTCCCAGAGCAGGCTGCTCACACAGCTCTGGTGCTCTGTGCACACTCAGTGCACACTCTGCTCCTGGGCCACTCCAGCCCTTCACCCTCTGGTACTTGCTCTGCAGAACATGACAGGTCAGTGGCAGGGGCAGCAGAGGACAGTGGTGATTGTATTAGCTGAGAAGGTAGTGGGGCCTGGACCACAGGGCTGGGGGGGAGCAGCTGAGGGAACTGGGGGTGTTCAGTCTGGAGAAGAGGAGGCTGAGGAGAGACCTCACTGGTCCCTCCAGCTCCCTGAAAAGAGGTCAAAAAGAGGTGGGGGTTGGGCTCTTCTCACAAGCAGCAAGTGACAGCACAGGAGCCAACAGCCCCAGGCTGTGCCAGGAGAGGGTCAGGTTGGATATGTGCTGGGCTGGTCTGGACTTGCAAGCCCAAACCTCTGCCAGTGGCAATCCACACAAGGAGCTGTTTCATGAGTGCAGAATTTGGCTCAAGGTGNCAAGGGTTCTCAGGCCCTGGCACAGGCTGCCCAGGGAGGTGCTGCAGTCCCCATCCCTGGAGGGTGTCAGAGCTGCATGGATGTGGTGCTGAGGGAGGTGGTTTGGTGGCAGTGGAGGGGCTGTGAGCTCTGGGGGGTGAGCTCAGAGGTCTCTTCCAGCCACAGCAGCTCTGTGACTCTGTGGTTCTGTGTCTTATGTCTCTCCATGTGGCACCTGCTGCTCACCAGCTTCTCACATGCACAGAATCACTTTGCAGCAGGCAAATACTTCTTTGGTTGGAGTGCTACAGAAATTATGAGGGTATCAGTAAAAGGGCTGAGGTTTCAAAGGGAGGTTTAGAAACCCAGGACTGCTTTGTTTGCCAGTTCTGCTCTGCAAAGGGCACAGATGCACCACATGCTCTGGAGCTGCAGCTATGCTCTGCCTCTTGCTAGAGCTGTGCCATTACTTCTCTCCTGTGCCAGTGAATAAAAAATTTCCACTGCCCCCTCCTGTATGTGGCTCACAATAAAAATGAAGGCAAATAGCAACTTTCATTTTGTTTGTTCCAGAATTCTCTTCTATGATGTCCTGCAGATGGAAACAAATCCCTGCCTGTGCCCATGCTAAGCAGTGCTCTTCCTTACTGCAGCTGAACATGGTTGTGTCCTCAGGTGCCCACCACATTTCATAAAAGGGAACAATCAGCTGCACAGAATTATTCAGAGAACCACAGAAGTGTTTGGGTTGGAAAAGACCTCTGAGATCATCCAGTGCAACCCTCTGCCCAGCACCACTGTGCCCATCAAACCCTGTCCTCAAGTGCCATGGCCACAGGTTTCTTGGGCACCTTCAGGCACAGTGACTTCCCTGGGCAGCCTGTTCTAGTGCCTGACCACTCTTGCAGCAAAGAAATTACTCTTAATTTCCAAGCTAACCCTCCCCTGGAGCAATTTCAGGCCAAACAAAAGGAGGCTTTATGCCTCCACAGCCTGCTGCTGGTTACTGATATGAGCTAGAGCCCTGCAGCCAAATCCCAGCTCGGATTCAGACTCACTGCTGTGTCTCTCTGCTGGCCTAGGTTTGCTCTCCAAAGCCACACTGATCTGGGTCCTGAAATACTGCACTGGAGCAGGTAGGACTTTGTGGTTCTGGGACTGCACTTTCCTGGTCCCGTTTGGATTCAGAGGCTGCTGCAGAGGCCCTGTGGATACCTCAGATCTGCAGGGCAGTTACTTGGATCCCTCTCCTCCTAGTCCAGCTTTGGTGAGAGCTGTGGCTGAAGGACCCAGCAGTGGATCCCTTCTCAAGGCAAGAAGAGGTTTACAAACTTCTAGCAGCCTACTCCAGGACAACCTTCTGCAACCTTGTCTCGGGGCCCCAACACACTGGGGTTTGGTTTCCCTTCCAACAAGCTTTCACCACCAGAGTGATGTCACCATGGGGCAACTGATAAAGGAGACCCTTGGCATTTTGAACAGGTGGCTGAGACCAGCTGGGAAGTCCCTGGTCTGGCAGCAGAGGCTACAGCCTGCAGCCTGGGGAGGGCTGTGGTAACAGATATGCCCCCAGCTACCTTTTGCTTCATCAGTGCCTTACAAACTCAAAACACAAAGAGCCAGGAGAGACTCAGGCAATCCTTCAAAAACTAAAGACTAAAAAACTCCTTCTGAATGCTGGAGAACTTTACTGACAGCAAGAGGGCAAGCCAAGGAGCTTTCATCAGAGAGCTTCCATCCCAAGACTCCCTCCCTGTGGTGCCTCCTCAGTGGCTCCAACTCAGGAGTCCCTCACTAGCAGGTAGTGATTATTACTCCCTCCACACAGGCCAAAAGCTCTGCTGGTGTGCAGCCCTGTGGAAGGAGACAAACCCCCCCAGCTATGAAGGGACTGAGCAACCTTCAGCCAGGTGATTTATTTCTGCAGTGGGGCTGGAGGAAACAAAGGAAGGGCAATAAACCAAGTGTCAGGCAGGTTTCAGGGTATGAATTCATTCATATTTGTCACAGACTCATTCAGGTTGGAACAGA
>VWYK01083186.1:0-17807 GCA_013399775.1 Semnornis frantzii | reverse complement strand
TTTTTTCCCCCCAAAAAAACCCCAAGCCTTGCTCAAGCACATTAGCTATTCAGGTCTCCTATACCCTGGCAAGACACAAGGGTGGCAGAAGAACTACTGGAATCAAAAAACATCACAGCAGAGAAATCAATAAGGGAGTTCCAGTTGCATTCTTACAGCTTCCAAGTCCTCACCTGGGAGAAAAACTTCCTTGGGAAAGACTTGCTACCTGCAACCCTCTGGGAGAGATGGGAGAAGGTTCTTTTGTCAGACCTGAGGCTCCAAACATCTCTTCTGGGCAGGTTCTTCCCAATCCCACCACCCTATGGCAAAACTAATTACATGGCAACGCTGCACACTGCTCTCCTAAAACAGACAAGCAGGGAAGTGATTTCAAACAGAAAAAACACACTTGTTTAAGAAAAATGTTCATCCTTCCAGCTATCACTGGAGAAAAAAACCACTAAACAACACACACAAAGCCAACCCAACATAAAAAAGAAGAGGAAGAAAGCTGTTTCCCCTTAAAATTCATTGCAAGTTTATTTGAGTACTCAATCACCCTCAGACGTTCTGGATCTGTTAAGGACTGGCTTATGCCAGAAAAATCCATGCAAAGTGATTTCAGTTAAGGTAATGCAGCCTCTTACACTTGCCTGTTAAAAGAGTTTTGCAACAGACTTTAATCCCAGCAGTTTGACCCTTTAAGGAGCTGAAGGCTATTCACAGAGTGGAAAGGTAGGTTAAGAGTGTGGAAAAGACGCAGAGGACAAACGCAAAACTCGCTACCTCACATGCTGCAAGTGGAAAAGTCAATTCCTCTCATGCCATTAATGCAAATTCAACCCCCAAGAGTCCCCCAAAACGGTGTGAGAAAGATGTGAAGATTAAATTCCTAGGAGGCTGACAAATGCTGCTCCTTTACCCACACAGCTGCTGAGGAGCACACCGCCAATGCTGAGAACGCTGCGAGCACAGCCTTCCATCACCGTCAGTGAAGTCTGATGTAGGAGCTCTTTCCCATGGCCCACAAGTCATTTACACCCTGGAAACACAGGCTGAGAGTGTGGAAAAGGCAGCCACATCCCAAACCAATGTACCACAATCACCCTGAGCACAGCAGTAGAGCCACAGGCACCAGTGTGCAGCCTAACATGGGCTAACAGCAGTGACTGCCTTGCTGAATTTTGCTTCCCCCACTCCTCAATTTCCTTTGATCTATGGTGAATAAGGTCCCTGTGAGTCAACCTTTTTCCTCTAAGGAAAAGAATCATAGATCTGCTAGCCACCTTTTTGTGGCAACTGCTGTGACCTTACCCTGGGTGTTGACTAATATACTGTTCAGATAGGTTTTGAGACAGGACTGTGCTGGTTTGAGGCTAATTGGAATATTTTAATGGAGAAAATTAGATTACAGGCTGTGAAAAGCAAACTCTGGTGATGTTTGTTTCACTCAGAGGCTTGCTGAGATGTTTAAAAATTAGAACACAAACACAGATAAAACAGTCTCTCAGTCTTTCTCTGGGAGCTAGTGTGTCCTCTCCTCTCTGCTGAGTAACCTCACTAACCACTTTCCTTCCAACCCCCCTGGTCCATCCTCCAAACTCACCTTGCACGTAAGGCAAACCTTGGGGTAAGGTATAGGGGTGGGGAGAAGGTGGAAGGGTGGTTGGGAGCCCCTCCTGGGGACTCTGATTTCTGGGAGGGGGATTGTGTTTCTGTATTCCCTTTAACTTGCCTATGCCTGCAACTATTCCTGTCTGTTGTGTATCTCTCTGCTTGTACATTGTGTGTGATGATTTGGGAGTTCCCTGCCCCCTCACACTTTATAAAATCCCCCAGACTAGACTCAGGCAGCTGGAAGTTAAGGACTGAAGCTCTATTTACAGCTCAGCACAGTGTACAAGCAGAGACAGACACAACAGACAGGAAGAGTTACAGACATAGACAAAGGGAATACACAAACACAATCCTCCTCCCAGAAATCAGAGTCCCCAGGAGGGGCTCCCAACCACCCTTCCACCTTCTCCCCACCCCTCTACCTTACCCCAGGGTTTGCCTTATGTGCAAGGTGAGTTTGGAGGATGGACCAGGGGGCTTGGAAGGAAAGTGGTTAGTGAGGTTACTCAGCAGAGAGGAGAAGCCAGAAGCTAGACCACTCAAGACACTGTGCCCAGAGACACTGACTTGTCTTTGTTTTGAGTGCTTTTAAACAGCAAGCCTCTGAGTGAAGCAGACATCACCAGTGTTTCCTTTCACAGCCTATAGTATCATTTTCTCTATTAAAATATTCCAATTAGCTCAAGCCAGCACATTGTGCTGAGCTGTAAATAGAGCTTCAGTCCTTAACTTCCAGCTGGCTGAGTCTATGGGGGATTCTACAAAGTGTGGGAGGACAGGGAACTCCCAAACCATCACACAGGACTTTCCATCACATGATACATTACTCCTCTGTGGAGGAACTGACCCACACAGCCTCATCCAGCACAGAGGGCAGCAAGACTGTCCCTGGTGAGTCAGGCACACCATACAGAAACTCCTCCAATGGAAGAGGAGGAAGACCAAGGTCAGTGAACCCAATCTCTCCCCATTTTGCTATTCACTTGTGCTCATGGAGTCAGGCAGCACCAAAGATGCCAGGCAGGCTCAGAGCAACCACACTCTTCTACCTGCCTATTGGCTAGACCTGACCACCCACAAGTGCAAGCAACATCCCACCTCCCCAGAGCAGAGTCTGATGTCTTCATCTATCAGAGCCATGTCCCACCAAGCCAAGAAACTGCCCAAAGTGACAAAAGATGAGACCATCCTATAAATCCTCCCACTAGCCCAACAGGAGTTTGGCTCCTCACTAGCAAGCAGGGCACCATGTCCCCTCTTTCCCACCCCCCACCTCTATAGGATGATAGCAAAGCAAACTAAACCACTGCAAACAGCAGCCTGAAGCCAAACACTTTTGGGCAGGGAATGCTGGTATTTTCCTAAGGTGGTACCAAAGTCCCTTTTCTTCACTGCCTGGTGGGGAGTGCCCTGCTGGCTGTGCAGCCCCAGGCAAGCATTGAGCTGCCAACTCAACTCTCTGGTCTCTCTGCATCTGGAGAGAGTGCCCTGGAAGAGGCTGTGCTTAGTACTGGCAGCAGCAGCTTCTGGCATGTAATCCCCTTAGGAATTAAGGACTGGATCCTAACCTGCAGGTAAGGAGACCCACAAAAGGAGGACACTGACAGCTTTAGATGCTCAGAAAATTTCACCTCATTGAAAAAATAATTGTGAGGTTTTGGCTTTGCCTTTTTTCAAAGCCTCCAGCACTGGTCACATCATTAGAGATTATGGAGCATCTCTGCTGACTTGCTCAACAGCATACACCTGCAAAACCTCTCATTTTCCTCTTAAATATTTCCCTCCTTCCTGTCTTCCACTTTTTTGTATTATTATTTTGTTTCTTTGCAGGCTCCTCACTTATCTTCAGACCCAGTCATTTAAATTTTAATAAGAGGCTTCACTGCCTATCCTCTTTTTCTTCAAAAGCCCTGCTTTATTTTTATGTCTCTTCTCGGTCCCCCCAGCCTAATTGTTGTTATTATTTTAACCTTCAGTTAGTTTCCTCTGCTTTCTTCTCTAATCTTTCCCTGCTCCTGTTTTCCCCACTAAGTTCTCTTTCATCCCTCACCACCCTCTTGCTCCCAGCCAAGCATCCAAATACACATGGAGCAAGCATAGCCATGCACAAATAGGAAAGGGATCATCCAATTTCAGCAAAATGCTTGGCCCTACCTACTCAAATATTTGACTTGTAATGATTAAGTCCAAGAAGATCTCTTTTTTTTTTAATTTTTTTTTTTTTTTTTTAACAGAGCTCTGCAGGTCTTTAATAAAACTCAGTCTCTGTCTTGCTGGCAGCCAGGACTGCAGTTGCTGAGCTGTTTCCTATGCATTGCAGCAGATTTGCCCGAGGTAAGCAAGAGGGAGGTCTGAGCTGGGAGCGTGAATTATAAGTGAGGAGATTTCATTTCCCAGCTGCTGGTTTATTGAAATTCCATGCCTCCCTCTCACCTGCTGCTTTGTTATGCTAACCTCTTCTGGCTGGCCTAAAATTTCCAGTCCACTGTGCAGGCAAGCTGCTGCACTTCCATCAAAGCTGTATAACTGTGTCCTGAAGCAAGACCTGCCCGAGGGGGCATTGCCACAGCTCCTTGCAGTGCAAAACTTTGCCCCACTAGGGAGTGGAGGGGTCACTCCTCTGAAGGGGGGTTAATATGGAGGGGGGGGGTCACTAAAGGCTGGCCTCAGTGCCAGGGGACACCTAGATACAGTCACATCATGCACCAGCTGGTGAGAAGGGCTGTGGGGGGGCTCCTCTTGCCTTAGGGAGGACCTGCCAGGGTTTTGCATACAGAGCACTCTGCTGGTTTGAGGCTAATTGGAATATTTTAATGAAAAGAATTAGATTCTAGGTTGTGAAAAGCAAACACTGGTGATGTCTGCTGCACTCATAGGCTTGCTGAGATGTGTAAGAACAAGGACACAAAGATAGATGAGAGAGAGTTTCTCGGTCTCTCTGGGAGCTGCTGTGTCTTCTGCTCTCTGCTGTGTAACCCAACTAACCACTCTGCTTGTAACCCTCCCTGACCATCCTCCAAACTCACCTGCATGTAAGGCAGACTCTGGGGTAAGGTAGAGGGGTGGAAAGAAGGTGGAAGGGTGGTTGGGAACCCCTCCTGGGGACTCTGATTTGTGGGAGGGGGATTGTGTTTCTGTATTCCCTTTACCTTGTCTATGTCTGTAACTCTTCCTGTCTGTTGTGTCTGACTCTGCTTGTACATTGTGCTGAGCTGTAAACAGAGCTTCAGTCCTTAACTTCCAGCTGCCTGAGTCTAGTCTGGGGGATTTTACAAAGTGGGGGGGAGGGGGCAGGTAACTCCCAAACCATCACAAGCACCCACCAAGGTCTTGCACTTTTATTGCATGCAACCTCACTATCCTCCGAACGGTACAAAGGGCAGTTTCACCCCTGAGAGTAGGGAGGAGGAGGACAGAAAGCCATCTCCTGCTGGCAAGGTACAGCTCCCAACAGATTTCTACCTTCCAAAAAGTGCACAGGCTTTCAAGCCACTCCTGACAGCTCAGAGAGCCACTGAGCTGCAGGAGTTCACTGCAGAGCAGCCAGTTAGTGCCCAGGGTGCCAAGTTCCCCTGCCCAACTCCCCAGCACCCTGAGTGGAATGCTGGCTTCCAAGAAAAAAAGATTAAATCCACATGCCCTGGGACAAGCACATGCAGGAGCTGCCATCCCCCTTCCCACTGCTCCTCTTGGCCAAAGAGGCACAAGGAGGACAAGGCAAAAAGGCAGACAAGGAAACCACCCCTGGTGTGTAGCTGAGGCCCTGCTGGAGAGCCATAGTGGGCTTTGTAAATGTTTCTTTAAGTTAGCCCTCCTGAAGGGAAGGAAATAGCATCTTCCTTTTCCAAAAGAGGGGGAACCATGCCAGTACTGAATTGTGTGCCCCTCAGTGAACCAAAGAGTCACAGAATGGTCAGGGTTGGAAGGGATCTCTAAAGGGCATTGAGTCCAACCCCCACTGCCAGAGCAGGATCACCTAAAGCAGATAACACAGGAGCACATCCCAACAGGCCTTGCAAGTCTCTAGAGGCAGAGACTCCTCCACTTCCCTGGGAAGCCTGTTCCAGTGCTCTGCCACTCTGGAAGTAAAGAAGTTCCTTCCCATGCTTAGATGGAACTTGAAACATCCAAGCCTACGCCCACCACCTTTTGTCCTGTCATTAGGGACCACTGAGAAGAATCTGGTCTCAACTTCCTGATACCCACCCCTTAGATATTTGCAAGTACTAATAAGATGCCCCCTCCTCAGCCTCCTCTTCTCCAAGCTGAACCAACCCAGCTCTTTCAGCCTTTCCTCATATGATAGATATTCCAGCCCCCTAACCATATTTGTGACCCTGCACTGGACTCTTTCCAGTAGTTCTTTGTCCTTCTCGAGCTGGGGCACCCAGCACTGGATAAAGTACCTCAGGTGAGAGCTCACCAGTGCAGGACAGAAGGGGAGAAGAACCTCCCTCAACCTACTATCCTCACACCTCTTAATGCACTCCAGGATGTCATTTGCTTTCCCGGCTGCCAGGGTACACTGCTGGCTCACAGTCACCCTGCTGAATTGCAGGACTCCCAAGTCCTTTTTGTCAGAGCTGCTTCCTAACAGGTGAGCACCCAACCTGTACTGACACACTGAGTTCTTCTTGCACAGATGCAGGACTGTAAACACTTGCCCCTACTGAATTTCATTAGAACCAGTAAGACAGAGCCCATCCCAAAGATGCTGAGCAGCATGGCAGCTTTGATGCCACAAAACTGGCAAAAATACTGTGTTTAGAGAGTGGGATAGGACTGAACTATAAAATAAAGTAATCTCCTAACTCTCCATGCTCTCTTCCTGTTTTTAGAAGAGACAGAAGCCTTCTGCAAATGGTAGTGAAGATTTCATTTTTTGCCAGCCTGATGTGCAAATCTGTGTGACAAAGAAAACAGAATCTATCTACTTTTGGTTCATCAATCATAGAAGCATAGAATGGTGAGCTTGGAAGGGACCTCAAAGATTATCCAGTTCCAAACCCCTACCATAGGCAGGGACACCTCCCACTAGCACAGGGCACTCAAGGCCTCCTCCAACCTGGCCTCGAACACCTCCAGGGAGGTTGTAGAGTACAGAATCACCCAATGTGATCAAAGATCATGTTGGGTGATTCTGTGCTCCACAACCTCCCTGGGCAACCTGTGCCAGTGTCTCACCACCCTCACTCCAAACAACTTCCTCCTCACATCCACTTTCAATCTCCCCTCTGACACTTCAAACCCATTCCCCTTNGGCTCCAGAACTGCCCCCAGGACTGCAGCTGGGGTCTGAGGAGAGCAGAGCCAAGGGGCAGAATCCCCTCCCTTGCCCTGCTGCCCACACTGCTCTTGTTGCAGCCCAGCACACAGTTGCTGTCTGGGCTGCATGTGCACACTGCAGGCTCATGTTGAGCTTTTCATCACCTCAGACCCCCAGGGCCCTTTGGATTTAATCCCACACTCTCCTAGGTTTCAAACTGGCTGTCTCCACTCGCCCTAAGCCATGGAGATACCCCCAGTAACCTGGAAATCTTTGGGTGAAGATTTGCTAGAGCAAGCCTACCACACCCTTCCAGAGGCTGCTGCCCCACAGCAGTGCTGGAAGGTGCTCCCAGCTGCCTGGCACACACCCCTGCGCCACCAGCAAGCTCCAAGTCAGGCTCTGAAAAGGAGAAGGTGCTCAGGTTCAGCATGCTGCAGGAAAAGCAGGTCTCACCAGTACAACCAGACCCACGGGAGCTGGCTGTAAGCTCCACCGAGAGAAAGGTTTTGAAAACACCCCAAATTCCCCAGCATCCCCCTGGCTGCTTTCCCACAGGGCAGACCTCAAACCGGTCTCTTACCAAGGAGGAAATAAATAAAATAAAATATGCCCATGTGTGGGCTCATGCAATTTTAATCAAACTAATGTCTGCAGAAAGGGGGGCAGAGGGGCAGGGAGGGATTACAGTGCCACTTGTTCAAAGCACTCCCGTTTATTCCACAGCTGTGATGCCTTTTGAGCTGCCAGCAGCACGGAGGAGCAGGAGCTGCACACAGCCAGCGTGCGGTGCGCGCTGAGCTGTCTCTTTGTTTCAGTCACCCTCTGCTACTCGTGGCAGCAGGAGAGCACTCCGGGGATCGATGCCTCAGCGCCATGCCAGCTAATTACACTCTGACAGAAGCACCTGGAAGGGGGGAAACCAAGAGAAGAACAACCTAAACATCCCATGGAGAACTTCGTGGGGAGACAAGACCTACGTTTCATAAGGCTGGAGGAGAAGGGATAATGCATGAAGGGACTGCACAACACCAGGCTGGGTGGGGAATGGCTGAGAGCAGCCCTGAGGAACAGACCCTGGGGGTGTGGGGTGAGGAAAAGCTCAAGATGAGGCTGCAGTGTGAGTGCAGCCCAGACAGCAACTGAGTGCTGGGCTGCAGCAAGAGCAGTGTGGGCAGCAGGGCAAGGGAGGGGATTCTGCCCCTTGGCTCTGCTCTCCTCAGACCCCAGCTGCAGTCCTGGGTGCAGTTCTGGAGCCCCCAGCACAGGAAGGACATGGAAGTGCTGGAGCAGGTCCAGAGGAGGCCACCAAGATGCTGAGAGGGCTGCAGCAGCTCTGCTGTGAGGACAGGCTGAGAGAGTTGGGGCTCTGCAGCCTGCAGAAGAGAAGGCTTCCAGGAGACCTTAGAGTAGCCTTCCAGGATCTGAAGGGGGCTCCAGGAAGGCTGGGGAGGGACTATTGACAAGGTCTGGGAATGGCAGGACAAGGGGAATGGGTTTGAAGTGGCAGAGGGGAGACTGAAAGCGGTTGTTAGGAGGAAGTTGTTTGCAGTGAGGGTGGTGAGACACTGGCACAGGTTGCCCAGGGAGGTTGTGGCTGCTCCCTCCCTGGAGGTGCTCAAGGGCAGGTTGGAGGAGGCCTTGAGTGACCTTGGCTAGTGGGAGGTGTCCCTGCCTATGGCAGGGGTTGGAACTGGATGATCCTTGATGTTCCCTTCCAACCTTACCATTCTATGATTCTATGACAGAGAGCAGCCTGAGCTCACCAGCTCATGCCCACAGCAGCAAGGAAAACAGAAGAGAGGAAGGGGACAACGTGATGGCCCTGCCCAGGCAGCAGTGCAATTAGGTGGAAGAACAACAATGAAAAGGCAGCTGTGGGCATCCCCTGGGATCTCAGCAGAAGGAGGTGGCAGCAACACGGAGAACTGCTTGAAAAGTTTTGGAGACTGTATCCTGCAGAGGCACCAGGCAAAAGATCTGGAGCTGCAGGAGGGGGAGAGAACCTTATGGTTTGGGGAGGTATAGAAATATTTGTGCCAGGCCTGTCAATGCCTGCCATGTTTTGGAGGTGGAGGAGTGGACCACACGACAGAATCAGGAGAAAGGAGAGTTCTGTGCCTGCAAGTTCCAATCCCTGTCCTTCAGCTGGCCTGCTGATAAGCTGGCAATACAGATGCTCACCACCCCCATGGAAAACAGGAAACACATAACTCCTCTGGGCAGTGGTCCATTCCCTACAACACCTCCCTCAAGACACCTCAGATCACCAGTCCCACGGAGACACAAAGGCAAGAGAGAGGCTCAGAAGCAGGTTCTCGTGGGGGCTCAGGTATTAATGCAGCCCTTGGGACCTGTCCTCGGCTTCCAGACAGGGATTAAAGCCAGCAAAATGAGAATCTCAAACACACACACCCAGCAAACCCATGTGCATCCCCTGCAGCAGCAAATAATCGAGTGCCAGGAGAGAGATTAACCCTGTGGGCACGCAGAAAACAAAGGCGTAGGAGCGAGCCTGTTTAGGGAGCTGCTGCTGCTGCTGCTCCTCCCAGATGAGCACAAATCTGACCAGCAGAAAGGAGGGCAGCACCTGCCTGAGAAATGCTGACTGCTAAGAAACACAACCCTCTGATTTTACACTCATCCACAACAAGAAGCATGAAGATCCCTTCTATAGCTATTACAGTTGAGGAGGGAAGTCAGGTAGGCTCCTGCCCAGGTTGTACTGTAGGATGCATTACTTTTAATGTTTATTCTATAAATACTTTATTATTTATTTTAAAATTTATTTCTTCTTGTTTTATAAATTTTTTATNAATGTTTATTCTATAAATACTTTATTATTTATTTTAAAATTTATTTCTTCTTGTTTTATAAATTTATTATTATTATTATTATTATTATTATTATTATTATTATTATTATTATTATTATTGTTATTGTTATTATTATTAAAATTATTAAATGTTTTTATAACTAATTTTAGACGATGGTGAGCAGGCCACAGGGTCCAGTCCACCAATGTTTGCTCCACCACATGCCAGCCATAGAGCAGGCATCACATAGCACCCTTCAGCATCACCTGCTATGCCCTGATAAAGAGGGAACAGCTCCTTGCTTGGGGTCAAAGCAACACAGCCTGCTGATGGAGCAGCAAGGCACTGTGGAGGCCCTTCACAGGTTGCACAGCCTGAAAATTTTTGCCTGACAAATTTGGTGTTTTTTTATGAAGTCACAGTGACAGTGGACAAGGGAAGGGCAACTGATGGCATCTACCTGGAGCTGAGTAAGGCATTTGACTCTGTGCCACATGGCATCCTGGGCACCAAGCTGGAAAAACATGGACTGGATGTGTGGAGTACTGCTGGGTAAGGAACTGGCTGGATGGTGACACACAGAGAGTGGTGATCAAGGGCACAATGTCCACCTGGAGACCAGTGCCAAGTGGTGTCCTTCAGGAACCAGTGCTGTTTGACATCTTTGTCAGTGCCATGGACAGAGGAATCAGTGCAGCCTCAGCAACTGTGCAGATGGCACCAAGCTGTGTGGCACAGTCACTTGCTAGAGGGCAGGGATCCATCCAGAGGGACCTGGACAGGCTGCAGAGCTGTGCCCAGGCCAACCTCAGGACATTCAACAAGGCCAAGTGTAAGGTCCTGCACCTGGGTAGGCACAATGCCAAGCACAGCTCCAGGCTGGGTGGGGAATGGCTGAGAGCAGCCCTGAGGAACAGGCCCTGGGGGTGTGGGGTGATGAAAAGCTCAAGATGAGGCTGCAGTGTGAGTGCAGCCCAGACAGCAACTGTGTGCTGGGCTGCAGCAAGAGCAGTGTGGGCAGCAGGGCAAGGGAGGGGATTCTGCCCCTTGGCTCTGCTCTCCTCAGACCCCAGCTGCAGTCCTGGGTGCAGTTCTGGAGCCCCCAGCACAGGAAGGACATGGAAGTGTTGGAGTGGGTCCAGAGGAGGCCACCAAGATGCTGAGAGGGCTGCAGCAGCTGTGCTGTGAGGACAGGCTGAGAGAGTTGGGGCTCTGCAGCCTGCAGAAGAGAAGGCTTCCAGGAGAACTTGGAGTAGCCTTCCAGGATCTGAAGGGGGCTACAGGAAGGCTGGGGAGGGACTATTGACAAGGTCTGGGAATGGCAGGACAAGGGGAATGGGTTTGAAGTGGCAGAGGGGAGACTGAAAGTGGATGTTAGGAGGAAGTTGTTTGCAGTGAGGGTGGTGAGACACAGGCACAGGTTGCCCAGGGAGGTTGTGGTTGCTCCCTGCCTGGAGGTGTTCAAGGCCAGGTTGGAGGAGGCCTTGAGTGACCTGTGCTAGTGGGAGGTGTCCCTGCCTATGGCAGGGGGTTGGAACTGGATGATCCTTGAGGTCCCTTCCAACCTTGCCATTCTATGATTTTATGATTATTTTGCAGGGGACCTGGGAGGGACATCACACCAGTTGATCTGGAGCTGCAAAGTGGATGACCTGTGTCCTGATCAGCATGAGCCTGTTTGAGTGACCTCCTGGATAAAGCTGAAATGGGCATCGCCCAGCACAGAGCAAGAGGCTGCTCCTCATTTGCAGGCAGATGCTGCCAGTGCCTCTTTTGGGAGGAGGTTCTCTCTGCATGCTGCTGGCTAACAACTGCAAGAGACTTTCACATGCTCCCTACTCAACAGTTAGATGTGTGCCATGACAGGCTTCAAGTGACACATCCCTAATGCCTGTGCTGCTGCAGTGAGAACACAGTTCCCAGTCAAGCAGCCTCCAGCAATACCACCTTGGGCTGTGATCTTGTCAGGTTTCATAAGTTTAATCAGGCTCTGCTCTGGCTGGTGTACAGGGGTTTTACAGCAGGCTGGTTGTCCTGCTGCTCCAGACAACCTCCCTGAACGCTCAGCTGCAGCACTTCATCCTGGCAGCCAACAGGAGGATCAGTCTGGACAGCTTCAAGCAGCAGATAATAAGGGACAGGATGAGTGGCCTTTTGGGCATCAGCTCCACACACTGGGCTTGTGACAGCTGGCTCAAATCCATTACACATTAGCAGCAACAAAACACACCTTCTAGCTGTTTGGGGAGAAATCCAAGAAGCAGAGGGTTCTGGGGTGGCTCCTGGAGCACACATGCCACTCAAGACATCCACCAGTGTAAACCTTTCACAGTTTTCCAGCTTGTATTAGCCCCACCAGAGCACCCCAAGCCCTGCACATATCACAGAACAGGACAAGTTTGCCTTCCTGTACCCACTGTCTGCAGCAGGGTTGCCTGGAGAAACTCACCCCACTTGATGCCATGGGACAGCTCAGCACCCTGAGGCAGCACTATGCTTAGGCTCTGCCTACGCCTGACCCCATGGACACAATCAAAAGCCACTGCACAGCCCAGCACGCATCTGGTGTCCTAGTTCCTCCTCTCCTCCTCCCTCCATCCACAGCAGGAGCCTTTTGAAACATGAGATCTGAGGAGTCCAGTGTCCCCGAGGATGGGCAAGCAGCCTCTATCCACAGACGTGAGGGAGCTGAAACAATTTTAGAGTGCCAGGTGCCAACATCTTGTTCCCCACCACTTGCCAGCCCCTGTGATTCACAAAGTCACTTTGAAAGCAGTTCCTCAAAGTGTGGTCCCTGCCTGACTTCCCAGCCACAAGAGGATAGGAAGAAAGAGTAGGAGGTGGCAGCACAAAGGTAACTACTGCATCCTTGGTGGCCTTGATGGAAGACAGCAGTGAAGCCAGCATTGTCTGCTCTGGAGTTAAGAGCCTGAGAAAAATACCTCAGACACTTAAAGGATGCATGGGAAGGACGGAGGATGAGCCCTGACAAGACCCTTGCAAAGGAGGCCAGCTGGAGAGGCTGAGCCATGTCTCTGGCAGCTTTGGGTCCTCCTCTTTTTGCAGGAGGGAACAAGAATCCTCCTTCCACTCCAGCCACAGTCCCTCCCCACGTGCAAACTCCCCCTGCTCCACCACCCTCCTACATAGCCTGCTGCTCTCCACAGCACAGAAACTCCTGGCCAAGGTCTTCTGTTTGTCATTTCCACATTTCCTCCTCCTCCTCTTGCCCTCCCAGTGTTGTTCCAGCTTTCCCTCCTGCTCTCTTTTCAGCTCTCTTCCTCCTCACCCCTTGTTTGTTCTTAACCCACTCACCTCCAGTACCCCTCAGCCTGCTCACTCTGGCATTGTAGCCTCCATTCACTCCCCTTCATGTTGCCCAGACCAGTGCTGGGATGACCAAAATCCTTCCCATTCACCATCAAGGGCTGGAGATCCCTGATTCTCCCCAGGCACACTGCAGCCGAAGGCTCAGCTTACCCTGCACCTCAGAACCTGACTTGGAGGCAAGAGGCCCTTATGCAAAGGGATGGTATCCCCCAACACCACCTGCACCAACCATTTTGTTCTCTGGATACTCCCATACACTCCTGTGGCTTCAGCTGCACAGCCTGAATGAGGCTTTTTGCATGATGGGCACTGCTCCTAACTTTAGCCATCAGATAAGCTCTCCAGTGTTGCCACACAGGTGTGGCCTGGGCAGCATCCCTCAATAGTGACACACTGGCCCAGCATATCACTACAGAAAGGAAGAGGCTGGAAGCATCCCTATGGCCACAGTGCACCCCTCAACCACCCCAGAGTGGCTGTCCTACTCAGGGCTGACCTTCTGGCCAGCAATTGCAACCAGGTTCCTTCTCCAAAGCACAGTTTCTCCAAATGAGCAGCCCATGCCTCCAGCAACTCCACCTCTCCACTTGGCTTTTCCCTCCCTGTAGATGAGCATGGTTGTGCCAGTAGCTCCCACTCCCCAGCTGTAGTGAGGGGGCCACCCATAGTGCCAGGTGGGCAATTTGTTACAGATGGTCATCACCTGCAGTTTTGCAAGGAGTCCTAGCTGCAGACAGGTGGCATCCATACACCTGAGAGAGCTCAAAAGGTGCCAACAGACTGCCAGAGCACCTGTGGTCATCTGTGGCATGCTGATGCAGCTCCTCAGTGAACAAGGCTCAAGAACCTCACACTGAGCCTCTCATAATAAGCTGCTGCTTTGGGATCTCTTTGTTCCTATGTGGCAGCTCAAAGCCACAAAACAAAGTGGTCTCTTTAAATTTTCTCATCCTCACTGAGTTAGAAGTTACAGCCATTAAATGCTTTGGGTAAGGACTGGCTTTATAAAGTCTTCCTCTCTCAAACAGGCAGCTAAAAATGAAGAATGGTAAGGTCTAATAACATTAAGTGTTGTGCTGGTTTGAGGCTAATTAGAATACTTCAATGAAAAAAATTAGACTAGAGGCTGTGAAAAGGAAAACAGTGGTGATGTCTGCTTCACTCATAGGCTTGCTGAGGTGTATAAGAACAAGGACACAAAGATAGATAACACACACAAGAGTCTCAGTCTCTCTAGGAGCCAGTGTGTCTTCTCCTCTCTGCTGAGTAACCCAACTAACCACTCTGCTTCTAACCCTCCTTGCCCATCCTCCAAACTCACCTGGCATGTAAGGGAGACCCTGGGGTAAGGTAGAGAGGTGGAAAGAAGGTGGCAGGGTGGTTGGGAGCCCCTCCTGGGGACTCTGATTTCTGGCAGGGGGATTGTGTTTCTGTATTCCCTTTTACCTTGTCTATGTCTGTAACTATTCCTGTCTGTTGTGTCTATCTCTGCTTGTACACTGTGCTGAGCTGTAAATAGAGCTTCAGTCCTTAACTTCCAGCTGCCTGAGTCTAGTCTGGGGGATTTTACAAAGAGTGGGGAACTCCCAAACCATCACAAGTGTCCAGCACACGTTGTGGCTGTGACAGAGGCATCCCTGTTGAGAAAGCAGTGCTGGCTGTGAGGTGCTCCCCCAGGGCAGGCACCCCTGGCCACAGTGTTTCTTTGCAGAGCCCTAAGTTACCATTTTAACTACTACACGGTAAAGAATCAAGCCCTAAAGGGCACAGTATGTTGAAACACAGCATCAGGGAACTGGAGCAGGACAGAGAGGGGACACTGAAGAGCATCCAGCCCATTAGTACCAACTCAGCCAACAATGATCCCTTAAGGCAGAGGCTGGTTTAGATGTGAAGTGGGGAGTAGAGCAGCCCCAGCTCTTGGCTCCACAGGGCCAGGGGGTAAAATCATGCTGCTGCTCTCTGCATTCAAAAGAGCTTTTATTCAAGTTCTCCCAGTCAGTTCTGCCTTTCATTTTCCTTGTAGGGTCTCTTGCTGATGGCAAGGACAAGTGAGGCAGCTAATCCTATCCCATTAGCAGCCTCTGAAACACTCCAAGGAGGATGGACTCTGTCTGGGCAGGGGCAGCCAGAAGGTGGCTCTGGCTAAGCCAGAGCCTTCTGGATGTGTGCTCACCTATCAATTCCCAGAGCCATCCATCTAAACCAAAGCCTGCTGGAAGCAGGGAGAGGAGAAGGAAAGAGTCCACATGCGGCTCAAAGGAAACTTCTCCCCTGCAACCACAGGTTTCCCAATGCCAAAGGTCATCACTGCTCTTCTTTCCTGAAGGTGGCAAGAAAACCTTCAATCAGGGCAAAGACATTAGTGTAAACCTGGGTGAGTGCCATCCCACAAGGGCTGAAGAGGATGCATGAGGCACACCCAGCCCCCAGGGCTCCTGGGGTCAAATCAGCTCCTCACAGCCCCTGGTACCCTCTGGAAGCAGAGAGATGGTTGATAGGAGGCACCTTCCTCCCCTCAAACAATGAGCTGGTGCTGCCTGCAGCACTGTGGTGTTCCTTGCAGCTCTCCTTCTCATTACATCTCCTGTTTATAAGCAGCTGTTTGGCAGTACTAAGCAGTGCTGTGTGGAAAAATGGTACATTTCTTTCTCAACATTACTATTTCATCTCCTTTCCTCCACACCTCCAGCTGCTGCTTTCCTTCCATCACCCCCACCCTGGAAAGCAGTAACACATTTCTTCATTTCATCCAGGCTCTACTTCTCTGATAAAGTAAACAATTTACTTATAACCCATTAACAAACAAACAAACAAAAAAAAAGGGGGGGGGGAATATTTTAACATTAAATACTGGTAAACCCACTTAAAATAAATACTTGCTGAAGGAATATCAGCTGGAGACTGCTCTCTGACTTATAATAATCCCACTGCACCCAGGGAAATCCTCTTAAACCTATCTCAGATAAAGATTGTAAAACTGTTATCAGGCTAAACTGACAGGGCAGCCACAGAATCAAGATGGAAAATTTCTCCTCCCAGCTTCCCCCTACTGAGAGGCAGCTCTGTCCCAGTACAGCTCAAGCTTCCTTCTCAGTACATGAAGCAAAATCCTGCACTGACTGGAAGGAGCTGGAGGGAGGATGGAAAGGACAGTCCTGCCAGGCCTTTGGGCTGGAGAAGAAGGGGTAAAAGGCTCCCTTTGGACCCAAAGCCTACCCATGGAGCATGAAGGTGTTGCTCTTCCTTTCCCACTCTCCCAGTGGGCAGTAGAAACAAGTCTGACCTCGACCTTCAGATGCTCAATAACAACATTTGCAAGTTAGCAGCTACTACATCCAAATCAAAGGGCACCCACTTATGCTTCCAAGTCCTCTCAGGGGTGGGACAGAAGCAGAAGGCTTTCAACTTTTATGCTATTACATCTGAGAGGGCAGAAAAAAATCCCATTTATAATTGGCAATGCCACTAGAGGCTTTTGGCTTTGTTGCTGCTCTATGGCTTACTTAGGCACTGGCCCCGAGTTTGACTTTGTTTGTTTTGTAATTCTCCAACAAAAAAAGATGTGCATCCACACCACAGTGAGCATGCAGCTTCACTGCACAGAAGCAGACTGGCTCAGCAACAGGCATTGCATTTCCCCTCTGCTACCTGGGGACTCAACTGTTCTCCACCAAATCCTATTTGTTCTCCAAGAGGACCTGAGAAAAGCATCAACAGCAGGAACAGCTGCCTCTGCTTCTCAGAGCAGTGGACTGACAGAAATGCAGAGCAACCACGTTAAAAAGGCTGGAACTAAAGAACAAATAAAACAATGCTCCAGGGGAAATTAATTAAAAAAAAGAAAAAAAAAAGAAAAAGAAAAGGAGTGGGAGGAAGGAGCAAGCATAGCAAAAACCTCCCCAGGGAGGCAGCAGGAAAAACAGGCAATGTGGAACGTGAAATGTTCACTGGTAATCGAATAAGGGACTGCTCCACTGTGGGATTTCTCAGCATTGCAGCTGGCTGGAGCCACAGGGACTGTGCTGCACTTTCAGAGCTCACTGAGCAATTGCTAAGGCAGGGGACGGGTGCCATATGTTACCAGCTGCGCTCGCCGTTATCACTTCCCCCATTGGATGCTGACAGACTCTTTGGAGGCACACAAGTTGAGAGACCTGCACACTTTGTGCCTCTCCTCCTGACCTGGTACTCTGGCAAAGCTGCCAGAAATGTCAACAGGCTCAGACAGTGAGCCCAGGGACAAGTCCCCCACACCAGGGAGTCATCAGAGTGTGCTGGTCACTCAGCCCCTGCCTGTAACCATCACAAGTGGGCAGGCACAGGCAGAAGAGATGGGTGTCCCTCAGCTGTCCTCTGGTGAGGTGGCCAACAGGGCTGCAGGCAGCACCTGGAAAGCTGCCAAGTACACATGAGATAGGAGGTAGGTACCAGGATCCATCCATCCTACACTGAAGCCCAATGGTTCCTCCACCTGCTTTCCTGACCCAGCCCAACTCCTTCTAGTTCTCCTGAGGAGAAGAACCTGGGGGTCTGGGGTGATGAAAAGCTCAAGATGAGGCTGCAGTGTGAGTGCAGCTCAGACAGCAACTGAGTGCTGGGCAGCAGCAAGAGCAGTGTGGGCAGCAGGGCAAGGGAGGGGATTCTGCCCCTTGGCTCTGCTCTCCTCAGACCCCAGCTGCAGTCCTGGGTGCAGTTCTGGAGCCCCCAGCACAGGAAGGACATGGAAGTGTTGGAGTGGGTCCAGAGGAGGCCACCAAGATGCTCAGCAATGCTGCTATGAGGACAAGCTGAGA
>VWYK01083185.1:0-32612 GCA_013399775.1 Semnornis frantzii | reverse complement strand
CTCCTCTCCCCCTGCCCCCCCTCCCCCTCCCCTCCCCCCCCCCTCGCCCTTCCCTTCCCCTCCCCTTCTCTTCCCTACTACCTGTTACTCCACTGTGGTTACTCCACTGTGCTTGCAGTTGCAATGTCCTTCAGTTGTGTATCTTGCTGGAATTACTGGAGGAGAGGGGTCCTGTGTCACCATAACATTCTCATTCTGCTTGAGGTGGTTCTGACTGTGACCTTGACATCCTTGCCCCTGTCACTTAGGTTGTTCTGCTACACCTCTATACAGAGTATGAGAAGAGAAAGCTCCAAGGAGACCTTTTAGTGGCCTTTCAGTACCTGAACCAGGGTACAAGAAAGCTGGGGCTCACAAGGACCTCTAGTGACAGGACAAGAGGGAATGGATTGGATCTTGAGGGTGCAGATACACTAGCACAGGTTGCTTAGGGAGCTCGAGGATGCCCCCTCCTTGGAGGTGTTCAAGGACAGGTTTGATGAGACCTTAATCGACTTGGTCTAGTGGGAGGTGTCTCTGCCCATGATAAAGGTGCTGGAACTGGATGATCTTTAAGTTCCCTTCCAATCCAAACCATTCTATGATGGGCAACCTGGGCTAGTGGAAAGTGTTGTCCATGGCAGGGGGGTTGGAACTGGATGGTCTTAAAGGTCCTTTCCAACCCAAACCAGTCAATACTCCATGATTCAGTTAGAGATGCACACAATAGATGTATTTACTAATTAAGTTGTGTGGAACCTTTGCTCTCCTATATCTGAATCTACATTTTTGGGAATGGAAGCCCTTCCACCTGAAGAGTTAAAGCAGAATACAGGAAGGTTTGGGGCCAACTGCCTTAAAGTAAGAAAGAGGAGGTATTTGAATTTCCCCCCCCACTCTGCTAATGTGCTCTTTACCTAAAGAGTAAGAACTCAGCCAGCTCTCACTCAAAGGAAAAGAAAAGCAAGAAAAATGTGCAAAAAATAACAACTTTTCATATTTTCATAAAGCCACAGTGGTGTTGGCAAAATCTGGAATAACTACAGCACTTCAGTTCTATAGACTCATTAGCACAGAGACAAAAGTTTGCCATTCAAGACCTCTCTTCCCAACAGCTTCCTGGACATTGTGTCCTTCAGGTCAAGGAAGCTTTTGTGCTCCTCATAACAGCTTGTTCCAAAGCCAGGAAGGGACAGAGGGGACATCACCTCCGGGGATGCTGACAGAAATAGACATCTGCCTGCAGGGTTTTGTACTTATCGACAGGTTTCGTTCCTTTGAGGAATAAAGCCTAGGTTATATAAAAGCATAAAAGCAGAACTTCTCTCTTTTTTTTTATTGGTCTGTGGGTACTTCCATCAGAAAAGTTAGAGCCTGCTGCTCACAGAGGCCTCTGAGGAAAGGAGAGTCTGGCCTCACACCACTGTGGCAGAGGAAAGGAGCTCAAAACAAAAGCTGTCCACAAGCCAGCTTTAAAGCTTCTTGCTAAGGCCATGTGGATATCACAAATCATGTGCCAGGTCTTGGTTCCCTCCATGTATGTCCACACTTGCACAGAATCATAATCATTGGATCATAATTCTGATTGGGAAAAACCTTTAAGATCACTGAGTCCAACTGTAAACCCAGCACTGCCAGGTTCACCACTAAATCCTGTCCCTCAGCACCACATGGAAGCATAAACTGGTTTGAGTAGAAAGGAACTATCAAAGCTCATCCAGTCCAACCCCACTGGAGCCAGCAGGGACATCTGCCTGCTTCAAAAGATGCATGACCAGCAGGTCATGGGAGGTGATTCTGCCCCTCTGCTGTCAGAGACCCCATCTGGAGTACTAAGTTCAGTTATGGAGTCCCCAAGACAAGAAAGACATGGATCTGTTGGAGAGAGTCCAGAGGAGGCTGTGAAGAGGATCAGAGGACTGGAACACCTTCCCTTCAAGGACAGGCTAAGGGTCTGTTCACTGTGGAGAGGAGAGGGATCCAGGGAAACCTTATAGTGGTCTTCCAGTGTCTGAAGGGGGCTACAGGAGAAATGAAGAGGAGTTTTTATAAGTGCTTGCAGTGGTAGGACAAGAAACAATGGCTTTAAACTCGAGCGGTGTAAGTTCAGATTAGGCATTAGGAAGAAGTTCTTTACAGTGAGAATGCTGAGACACTGGAATGGGTAGCCTAGAGAAGTTGTGGACACTTCACCCCTGGAATTGTTTAAGACCAGGCTGGATGAGGCTTTGAGCAGTGCAGTCTAGTGGGAGGTGTCCCTGCCCACGGCAGGGGAGTTGGAATTGGACGATCCTTAAGGTCCCTTCCAAGTTATTCTATGATTCTATGCTCTTCAACTAGATCAAGTTGCTCAGAGCCCCAAGTAACCTCACCTGGAATGGTTTCAGGAGGGGTTTCAGCACCTGTCTAGGCAGATTGGGGCAGTGTCTCACCACCTTCACAGTGAAGGATTTCTACATGGGGCATGCAGCCTGCTGGCCCCATGCTTTGCTCCAGGGAAGCCACATCTGCCTTGCCATTACTAAGCCCTGCAGCAGCAGCAGCATTTATATGGCACCAGAGTCAGAACAACAAAAAAAGTGATGAATTCCCTGGCTGTGGTGTGAGAGCTGCCTCACACCCAGCCTGCTTACAGCACTGCTGCTGCTCTGAGCTGTGTCACTGTGCCCTCAGAGACGCTGCAGACTGCCATTACAAACAAGTAAATACAGACAAGCGACTTTCTTTTGTGCACTTCTCTCTTTCCTCTCATTTCAGAGCTCTCTTCCCCATCAGACTCTGATGTCTTGCTGTCTGTTCCTCAAAAGCCAGGAGAGAGTAAATTTAGATTTTCTCAGGGATAGACTCAGAGTGAGAAGATGTACAACACTTCAGAAGAAAGAAAGCTTTTCCAGTTCACATAAATCTGACTTTTTAATTAAATGCAAGTTTCTTGCAATCATTACTGTCTAATATTTCAGCTGATTTAGCAGTTGCCTATAAACAGAAGTGTTACCAAAGGATGCTCAGTCTCCAGAACAGTCCATTTAGCAAAAAGCTGGAGTCTTACAAAAGCATGAACAGAAACACAGCAGCATTTAACTGAGCCTAAGAGAGGAAATAAAGCAGTGACTTAGTTCAGAAAGAGATCACAGACAGTAAGTTTCCAAGCACTGCTCCATGCACTGAAAGAAGGAATTTGATGTCCATTACCCAATTTGAAGAACAGGACAACAGGCAAGAACTCCTCAGCTAACACTGAGCCAGCCCCAACGAGTCTCTTCAGGATACAACCCAAGAGGTAAAGGGCATCAATCTGCAAAGACAAGAACCCTCTTTGCCCTTGCTATGGCTCCTTGTGTCACTGCTGTTTTTTGGCTGGGGCACTGGGATAAAACAAGCAGCAGGGAACTAACAGATCCATCCACACTCACTGAAGATGAGTTCAGGAGTCTACCAATGCAGAGGTCCTGTTTGATTCACACCAAAGGATGAGGTTCACTTGCAAGGAAAATCAACTATTCTCTTCTCTACTACTTCATGTCACCAGGTGCCCCTGGCCACAGTAGGAGGGGCTGGAGCTGGATGATCTTTACAATCTCTTCCAACCCAAACCATTCTATGCTATTTTTTCAAGGTCATTTGAGGCATGAGTCTGTCTCCTCAGGTGCAATTTTGTGCCCACTTCTTTAGCTGTATAACAGTATCTGACAGCTCGGCGACGTGGCCGAGGTATTTCGGATGTTCCCTGAACACTGGTTTCTTGCCAGTGAAGTTAAATCACCTGACTCACGTAGGAGGGCAGTATATAACGATGCTATTTTGCTTTACAGCTAGAGCAAACAGGCAGGGATGATATGATGCCTCCAGGAACCCTGACATGATTGATATGTGCCTGTATTCCCACGTGTAACAGTGCAAAATAAAGCTAGGAAGGAAGCAAGCTGTGCTCGGGGTGTAACGTGACCACAGCAGCAGAGCTGGCTGCATCCCTGCTTCAGGAAGGCAAGAAAGATTGGCAGGGACACTGCTACCTAGCTAGCAAAAATCAACTCTGCAAATGCTGCCATTAAATAAAAGCGGCCCAATGGGGTGGGAGTGAGGGGGAAACAACACACAGCTAAACAGCCTGTCAAAGTACTATCAAGAGAAGGGAAATATTGAGGCAATGTCAGTCTGGTTGCCACCAGGCACGGCTTGATGTTTGTGGAGAGTGACATTGTGCAATGCTCCTGAGAAATCTCCCTTTGGCACAGGGGAAGAGTTTTCACATTTACCCTAGAAGCACTTACTGAGCTATTTGCACTCACTGCCACAAGAGTTTCTGTCAAGAGGACAGCTGGGAGCTCTGGCAGGAAAATGTTTCTTAGGGTGCCATTCACTAAGAAATACACGGTACAAACAATCCAACTTGTCTGGGTTGTTTCAACCACAATGCAAACACTGCTCAGTTTGAAAACACAGAGGTGCTCTGGCTGGAAAATAGCATTTTTATGAGGCCAAAGGGGAGCCCAAACCACTGAACGCCAGGAGAGACGTGCTCCTTTTGTCCTGCACAGCAAGGGTGACTGCTTCAAGAAGCTTTCTCCATTCTGCAGGTGGAAATTGTAGCAAAAATAGAGATAGAAATAGGTGAGTGAGGATGAGGAAGAGAGAGGAGCCCAGGCTGCTGGCTTGCTATTTGGGAAAAAACACAACAAACCTGAAGCCTTTTCAAATACAAATCTTGGAAGCAAGCTGAAAGGCACATCTCCAGAAACATCATCTTTTTAGAGGCAAATAATCTACTGCCTGACATGCACAGATCCCAATACCTGGCCATTTCTCACTAATGCTCTAGAACACTATCGCTAAGTAAAGGTAACTACTGGGGGGCATTTGACAAGACAAACTGATCAGCACTAGGATCATAGAAACATAGAACAGTTTTGGTTGGAAGAGACCTTTAAGATCATCAAGTCCAACCATTTTCTAAGTCTACCAAGGCTAGGGCTAAGCCATGTCCCTCAGCACCACATCTCTGTCTCGCTGAAACATCTCCAAGGGTGGGTGTTCAGTCACCTCCCTGGGCAGCCTGTGCCAGGCTTTGAAAAACCCATTCAGGGAAGAATTTTCTTCTGATGTCTAACATAAACCTTCCCTCGTTCAACTTAAGGCCATTTGCTCTTGTCCTACCACTTTTTCCTTGGGAGAAGACACCAACACCCACCTGTCTCCAATCTCTTTTCAGGGAGTTGCAGAGAGCAATGAGGTCTCTCCTCAGCCTCCTTTTCTCCAGAATAAACCACCCCAGTTCCTGCAGCTGCTCCTCAGAAGGTTCTCCAAACCCTATCACACTGCTGAATAGTTATCTGTGCCTCAATTTCCTCTTCAGAATTACATGGTTTAAAGTCTCACACTTCAAAGCACCATAGCCCAGCTGAGATGCTTAGATGTCAAACGCTTGCTTAAATGTTTCTGCTCCACTAGGTCGTGCTGGATCATTCCCTGACTGCACAGAGTTTCATTTTCCAAGTGGTAAAACTTGCCATGTTTTTTGGATGCAGAGTGAGGCTTTCAGCTCAAATTGCCTGTCTTCTGCAAAAATTATTCTGCTGAAGTGGGAGGAGCGTTAGATAAAGCCTTGCATATTAATGCTCTCTCTCCTTCGCAGTTCTTCTTTCTTAGAGCAACAAAACCATCCACAAAACATGTTTTCTATTCATTAAGGCAATGAATTTGGCCCTGCTGCCCTCACTGCTTCGTTTGCATTATCTATTGAAAGTCACTCTGCTAATGCTGATCACACATTGCCTTGTTGACAATCCAGCTAATCTGATTTCCACTCAAGTGATGCACTTGGACTGTTAAAACTCCTGGATTTCAAGCATCTAGCATAAAAATTCAGTGCTATCTGCAAGGTATTCACAAAGCAGAATGGTTCATCAGTGCAAGGTATTAGTTTACCTTCTTATTGTCCTAGCCCTTGCTCTTTTGAGGCACCCATCCCAAATCCTGGCTGCACAATTCACATGCCTGCTGCATCCACAGCCTGGATTTTCAAAGGCAAAAGCAGTAGGGTGTATCTTCAACTCTGTAACAGTGGGAATTAAAAGCATAAATCCTACCACCACATACAGGAGCCACGTAAGAGTCCCTGTTAAGTACCTGGAAAATTTGAACTAATCAGGCCATGGCTGAGAGGTACAATTTGCAGGGGGGCCACTGGGTATAAAATGTGCTGGGGCTTTTCAGCTTCATCCTCTCTTCTCTCTGCGTTTTAGCCTTTTTGCCTTACTTTGACCCTAACCAGCTATTTAAAGGCTGTTAAGTGCTTTGTTCATTGCAATATGCGGTCCACAGCTCAAATCCTTTCTTTCATCTCTGAATAGAAAGAGAAGAAGAACAGAAAAAAAAAAAAAGAAAAGGCAAAAAGGTGTGGAACGAAGCCTCTGTGTCCCCTGCGCGGCCCACGCTAACACTTGTTACATCTGGGACGTTCCCCTTGCTCCCCTTCAACTGATGTTAATAAAGGTCTTTGCAGCTACTTTTGTTTCATCCTTCTGTTCTGGTTTAGCAAGGGTGATGACATACCAACTGAAATGTCTGGAGGCTTGTTAGCAAAAAAACAACCTCTGTCACTGGGAGGGATCAAAGTGGGTTTGTGCTGAGTCCTTAGGGCACAGATCCTGGCAATAGAGCCAGACTCAGATGAGGTCTCCACATGGTCTAACGTGACAAGCAGCTGGATCCTCAAGCCAACAGGCAGAGAGCTGATTTCTCAGCATGCATAGTATTTTCCAAAACAAGGGTGAAATGAGCACCACTACCAGAAAACCTTCCTTGATTTATTTCAGGATATAAGGGGGAGGAGGGAGGGGAATACTGCTTCTTTCAACTTACTGAGAAGAAGAAACAAGGTTCTTCTATCTGCAAAATATACCCAAATAAGGTCCTGAGAAATTCATCACTGCACATCAAATTTTGGAACAACTGGGGAGTTGGCAACAGCTCGCTTCAGCGAGGCCAGCCCTTTGTGTTTGTAAGGGATGGTAGCAAGGTGACAGTAAGCCTGAGTCTTGGCTATCATTGTGTGTGTAATTGTTGCAGTCTAACTGGAGGATGATCCACAAACGGAAGCTGGCTGTACAGCAGTAAGCAAGTAATTGACTGGCTGACAGCTGAGACCAGGGCTCGATGCCCCTGACTAGGCAGGAAATAGCATTTCCCGCATCTTGGTGAAGCAGATGTCACTTGGTCCCTCCAGCAAAACACATGGCAGCAGGGGCAACTTTAGTAACAGTTCCTCCCCACACATCTAGTATCAGTCAGTTAAAAAAATACCTCCCACAGTTTTACTAGGCAGTGACTTTTAACAGGCTAAACATTGAGGGGGAAAACTTCTACAACAGAAATGTCTTTGTACCAGACTAAATCTGGTGTTGTTCCTGCTTCCCCTAGCTGCTGTTCCTGCTTCCCCTAGCTGCTGTTCCTGCTCTGATATAGGCTGTGCCCTTCCCTGAGGACACATTCCCTCCTGCACAGGAGAGCAGCTCCGGACAGCAGGCAGGGATGCAGGAGTGGAGGGTGTGAGTTCATCTTGGGCACTCTGCAGTCCTTGCCAAGTTGGTTTGCTGTCTGATTGGCTTCCCATTAATATAACCCACCAGGTTTAACTCTGTTTCTGGTTTGCAGGAACAAAACCAGGAACTGGTACTGCAGGTAGTTAGTAAACAGGTGGCTACAGATTGAGCCTGTGTTTGTGAATAAGAACTGCTTTTCTCTGGCAGTTTGCTACCTAGATGTGGGTTTAACTCAAATCCCCAAGTTGTCTGGCAGGTTGTTTACTTGGACTTGAGATAGTCACATGGAAGGCAGAGTTGTTTTCCCTGGGGGTGGCCAGGATTGTGGAGGAAGCAGTGCACAGTGTGTGCAAGCACCAGGCTTTCCCTAGGATAATTTTTCAGTTGGTTTAATTCCCTGGCCCAGCTCACACAAGCACCAGCGAGGGAGGAAAGAACAAAGATGAAGAAAGGGTAGGAGATCAGCTGCAACCCCAGCCAGCAGCTGCCTCTGCAAACATGAGATGGGGCTCCCAGCAGACCTCCAGTTATAGCCTCTCCCAGAGGGAAATGGAGGTAGTTTAGTCCTGGCCCTCCAGGAGAAATAAAAGTGTGGCCATCATACAGAGCTCCAAGCTACCACTCTGCTTTGCCAAGAAGCATTTGAGACTGCAGAGTAGATGCTCCCTTGATTAAATATGAAGGATTTGCATTACCAGATTACTCCACTAATCCATTGGCTCCACTTTCTGTCCCTGACAGCAGCCAGCACAGGTTCTTCAGAGACTAGAGTGAAGTCCTCATTATAGACAATTTTACAGCTAATAAAATTCCAAAAGCCTGTAGGCAGACAAATCCCTGCAGTTCCACACAGGGAGTTTGCAGGAGTTAAAGCCGAGAGCCGACCGCTGGATTTGGCCAACCAGCAAATGTCAAGCCCCTGCTACCTTCAGAGCTTATTCTGCTAATAATAAAGGAAAACACAGAATAAGAAGAGTTATCTGCACAGGGCTGCCTAAAGAGCATAGCCTTCAGAATTGCATTTAGAGGCAAGAAGGCTACATCTTCCCGGGGCTGCCCTTTCCTTCCCACCCCAAGCCTGGATGTCTGGAAGCATCTCTGCAGGATGAATGCCACGTGCAAGATTCCAGATGCAAAACATAACCCCTGTGTAATCTGTCAGGCTGGTTACAATGCTTGGTATGCTGCGAGGATAGCTAAGCTGAACTTAAGGAGGCAAAAATCGATTCATAAACAACCCTGAGGTTTGATAACTGTCCAAGCGTTTACCGCTTGGGTGAAGATAATTGTGCCTGTATGCATTTCTGAAACCTATGGCCAGGGTGAGAACAGGCAGCATTCAATAACTGATCTCACAGCAGCAGCTGTAAACACACTGCCTGATCTATAAAGATGGCTCGGATTGGGTTTTTTCTGTTGCTTCCTCCAGTAGTTCTTCATCGCCTCATTTTTCTGTTGCTCTCCTAACCTCCCTGGAACCAGTTTTAATTTACAGAATCCTTCTGGCACAAGAATGTTTTTCATTCATACTGCAGCCTCTTACCACTCCATATGCTGAATATGACAGGCTCAATGTTGTAAGATCTCACAGAATTACAGAATCAACCAGGTTAGAAAGGACCTTCAAGATGATCCAGTCCAACCTAATGCCTTCTAATTAACTAACCCATGGCACTAAGTGCCTCACGCAGGCTCTTCTTAAACACCTCCAGGGATGGGGACTCCACCACCTCCCCAGGCAGCCCATTCCAATGCCAATCACTCTTGCTGTCAAGAACTTCTTCCTAACATCCAGCCTGAACCTGCCCTGGCACAGCTTGAGGCTGTGTCCTCTTGTTCTGTCCCTGGGTGTCTGGCAGCAGAGCCCAACCCCAGCTGGCTACAACCTCCCTTCAGGGAGCTGCAGAGAGCAATGAGCTCTGCCCTGAGCCTCCTCGTCTGCAGGCTGCACACCCCCAGCTCTCTCAGCCTCTCCTCACAGGGCTGTGCTCCAGGCCCCTCCCCAGCCTTGCTGCCCTTCTCTGGGCACCTTCCAGCACCCCAACATCTTTCTGAAATTGAGAGGCCAAACACATGCAAGCAATGACAAATACTGTGAAGGGCTGCTTTGGAAGTTGGGGAGCAAGGTCTAGAGGGCTCTTTGTTCTGGATCAGTGGGAGTGATAGACTTTTCCAGACATGTCTTTGGGCTAGAAAATTGTTTAGGCATGATCTGTAACCAAGAGCTTTAATAGCTTACTTCTGCAGGGCCACAAGTAGCATGAAACACTCAGAATATCTAATGAATATCTAATGAAGCCAAAATACCTTAGTAGATGAGTGGAGTAGGTTGCCCAGGGAGGTGGCAGTCTCCCTCCCTGGAGGTATTCAAGAAATGTGTGGACAAGGTACTTTGATATGTGGTTTAATGGTCACAGTGGTGGTAGGCTGATGGTTGGACTCAGTGATTTTAGAGGTCTTTTCCAAGCAAAACAATTCCATGATTCTGTGACCTGAGTCAGGTGTGCCCCAGCCTGACACTGCACCCAGCAGCTCTGCTCTAATTGTGCCCTTGCTCCAAATCTGGTACCCACACAGCTGTGTGAAGAGCTTGTCTGGGGAGTTGAAACTGACTGTATATCACTTTTAAAAAAAAGTTATATCTTCAGGAGCATTCAGTTGGTTCAGATCTCATGCCATGACCTTACAAGCAGCAGCAAACAAAGGAAGAGTGGGAATGGGACCACAGAGTTGGTCAAAAGGGATGGAGGAATCAAAGCAGTTCTGTTTTAAACAAGCTTATGGGGCATAGCATTACTCTGAGACTCACATCAGGACCTTCACTTGCACTGCTTTCAGGGGGCAAAGAGACTTCACCTTGTACCAGAGTCCCTACAAGTCACACTGGGCACCCTCATGCCTCCAAGTGTAACTCAATGTGCACCTTAAAGGCAAAGGTCAGACTCAGAGTGCAGAACCAGGCTTCTGGTGGCACTGAGAAGAGGTAAAGATTCTGTGGTGGTTGGTGTCCCCAGTCCTGGAAGGAAGGTGTAGTGGAGGGTATAAATTCTCTCCTTTACATTTCCTGACCCATCCATTAGAGTAATTTGCATCCCAAAGTCTGCACGAATCTGGCAGTCTGCAGTCTGTGCCACATCATGATAGCCTACTAGTGAATTGGGGCTCTGGGGATCAAGCTGTAAGAAACTTTGTCACCAGGGCAGCAGATCTGCCCACTTGGGCTTTGTATTCCCATTGCCACATCACTTCTTCAAGAAAGGTGATGCAGGGATAGGACCAAGTGGTTCAGCATGCCACAGCTTCATCTGCCTCTGGCACTGGTCTAAGACTGTCTGAAAGCAAGCATAAAACAGCCTAAGAAGCTGGGCATGTTGCTAGAGGTTTACATTTGCTGCCTGAGGATCTCCTGGCCCTCTGAAAGCATTGTCTAAGTGTTCCCAGAATAGAGGGGGCTGTAACACCACAATATTACACCATCTTGTGTGCATCAGAGCTGCTTCAAAGAGGAGGAGACCAACTGCCATCTGACACAATGCAATCAGACCTCTGCCTTCTCCTTCATGCCTTTAGGATTTAAGGTATTTTTTCTTTTCTTTTCTTTTTTAACCTTCAGTCCTCCTGCAAACCCAATCTACCTCTTATCCTACCCAAGCATGTAAAGGTTAAGCTTGAGTGACACAAAGTTCAGAGAGAGGCAAGCATCTATTGGTGCTTCTAAACACCAAAAGCCAAGTTGCTTCTCTGCTCTCCTTGTGTTAACATTTCACCTTTGTTTAGCACAAAAGAGACCTGAAAGACAGCACAAAAGACGTGGTGAGAGCAAGGAGTATGAGCTGAAGCAGGTGGAACTGCTGCTTGCCTGTTGCACAGTTTGTGAGGATCAAGCCAAATGTTGCACCTTTTCAAGCACTAACCTGGCTTGCAGCAGTACAAGGGACTGTGTGGGAACCAAAATAACTGGAGGGGGGTAAATTTGAGCCCTTACCTCCTCCTCTCTAACCTGCAGGCTGATGAACAGTGACTGCACAGTGTTGTCTCACAGGCTGGAGACTGCCTAAATCCTGGATTAAACAGTCAGGGACTGGACTGCTGACTCCACCACATTCCTGTGTTGCCCAGTGCCACAGATGTCCATCCTGTTGTCACTTCTGTTTAATAACCAAAGCCCTTCCTGCTTTGTATTTTCCTACATGCAAAGCAAACAGCAGCAAAAGAACCCTGCTGGTGCCAAGCCAACTGTTCAAAGGGTAGGAAGTGGCAGGTGGAAGACTTTCTGCCTCCCTTCCACTTACAACCCAGGCTTTAATGCTGGGCCACATGGGCATTTTTGCTGATGCCCCCCTGTGCCCCACTCAGTGCAGGAGCTGGGGCCAATGCACAGCTCTGCAATGCATTGTTTCATCCCCTACCATCTAGCTCCAGGCTCTGCTTAACTGTACTCCAAGCAAATCCCTTCCCCCTGTATAAAAAGTAATATATGAATACAAATAGTTATAAAACTAGAATCATAGAATCTATCTCCTCCTGGACTCTCCTGAGGTGCCCCTCAATATGCCACTTGAATGCTTCAGAAGCAGAAGTTAATTTATCTTTAAATTAAGGAGGAGTGCATCTTCCCTCCCTGTTAAAGATGGGGAGCTGCTGAGGCGAGGCTGCACTTCCAAAGCACAGCAACCCACCAAAATGTGCCCTTGTACTCCATTTCCTCCAGTTACTCACCCAGACACCCATGTGGGAGCACAGGGCTGCATGCAGGGGTGGGTGTCTACCCCCAGGAACTAGGCTGTGAGGAGGGAGGGAGACACCTCTGCTGCATCCCTCCAGCTTGGGGCCACACAACCTCTGTGATCTCACAGCTCTTTCCTTTCCATCATTCCTCTCCCATCTCGACTGAGTTTTGCCCTCTCAGTCTCTGCCAGCTAATCTCAAGATTTCCACCCATTTCCACCCTCCTGTTCCCAGGTTTAATTGTCCTTTTGTGAGCACCAGAGAGGCCACTGCCTGCTCCCTCTCCATGGGGATGCTCCTCAGTTGGAGGAGAATTTGCCATTTGGTGTTGCTTTCTTCCTCCTCCTTAAGTTCCTGCACTCCTAACACAAATGTCTGGGCACATTTTTATATTTCTCAGTTTTGAATTGGTTTTCTTTTTCAAAGGAACCCCTTCCCCCCATAGTTACCACAGTGCTCAAGTCAGATGCCCTCCCTGGAACTCAAAACCCAAGCAGCTATTGAGTTTCCCAGATTGAGCCAGAAAGCTCAACGAGGGAATTACCTTCCCTTTGTCCACCATTTCTTTTCAGCCCATAAATCAGCCCATCCCTTCTCAATCCTCAGCTGCTCCCAAGCCAGCTGCACTGGTGGCATGTCAGGACCGGTGGCACGATTCTGGGCATGAGGTTTGTTGTGCAGCTAGCAGCTGGGCATGCAGCCCAAGCAGGTGGAGAGCAGGGCTCTGCTTGTCTGGCAGCAAAGGGAAAAGAGGACTGACTTGTGCAGAGAGGAGAAGAGAGAGGAGGGCAACCTCTGCAGGCAGGAAGAGAAAGAATGGATTTAAGGGCAAGAGGCAGGTTTGTAGAGAAATAAACCAATCAGAAATATCAGAATATTTCTGCATCAGAGTATTTCTATATCCAGAGTAGTGCAGCCAGCAGGAGTAGGGCAGTTATTGTGCCCCTCTACCAGGCACTGCTGAGGTCCCACTTCAAATACTGAGCTAAATGTTGGGCCCCTCCCTACAAAAAGACATTAAGGTGGTAGAGCATGGCCAGAGAAGGGCAGCAAAGCTGCTGAAGGGTCTGGAGAACAGGGCTGGTGAGGAGCAGCTGAGGAAACTGGGGTTGTTCAGCCTGAAGAAGAGGAGATTGAGGGGAGACCTCCTTGCTCTCTACAGCTCCCTGAAAGGAGCTTGGACCCAGGTGGGGTTGGTCTCTTCTCCCTAGGAAGAAGTGACAGGATGAGAGGAAATGGCCCCAAGTCAGACCAGGGGAGCTTTAGATGGGATATTGGCAAAAATGTCTTTGCTGCAAGAGTGGTCAGAGATTGGAACAGGCTGCCCAGGGAGGTGCTGGAGTCACCATCCCTGGTGGTGTTGAGAAATGTGTAGGCAGGACAGTCTGGGATGTGGTCTAGTGGGCATGGTGGTTTTGGGTTGGCAGTTGGATGTGACAGCTTTAGAGGTCTTCTCCAACCTTGATGATTCTGTGATTCTATGGAAAACAAAGCCCACTCCTAATGTCTGGAAAGTGTCATTCCCATCCCCCTCCATTTATCAGCTATCACAGCATCTAATAACTTCAGAAGAACACTCAGAAAGAGGAAAGGATGGAAAACTACAAAAGCAACAGCTGGAATCCTGAGGAGAAGGCTCTGCCCATCACCTGGCACATGTCTCACAGCACTGCTGCCTGCCTCTGGTGCTCTAAGATAATAATTAACCTTCCCCACAACTGTTTATGTGGAAACTGATCCATCACAAGAAACAAGCTGTGGCACCCCCACGCTCTCTAGCATGAACTTTTTTTGCTTTCCTCCTTCACGTGGCAGCAGCAGGATCTCAAAGTATTCACTTAGCCCTCAGCTCTCCACCCAGGTCTCGCAAGTGATATTTCACTGTCTCTAACACTAAATGTGGGATGACATTTAATTTTCAGCCCAGGTCCTACAGCATTCCAGAGCAGTGATCTATAGGTCTAACACTCTGATAGGTGCTATGCACCTCGTCAGCAGATAGCCACACGTCCAGAGATGTGCCAGTGATTGCCATCCAGCTCTTTGAAATGAATTAACAGCAGCTTCAATTTTCACATCTGCTCCCAAATCTCCTTGCAGATCTTCAGCCTTGGTTTTCTGTAGGCATATTTTTGGTTTGTTGCCTTTCTCACACTTACTACCTTCCTTTGGAGTACAGGAGATGTAAGACAAATTAAAGGGGACTGTTCAGGGAGGAGATGCATGAGTGGCCATTCTCACACAGAGCTGGAATTGGCCTCTCTTTTGATGGGGCACAGCCTCTCCCACCCCTAAAGATGTTTTGAGGCTCACCTCACTGCATCTGCTATATTTTGAGCCTTCAGAGTGCAAACACAAAGCAGATTTCACAGATTCACAGATTGCATTCAGTTGGAAGGGACTCTCAAAGCTCATCTCATTCAACCTCCTTGCAATCAGCAGGATCACCTCTAACTAGAGGAGGCTGCCCAGGGCCACATGAAGGCTGATCTTGAATGCCTCCAGAGACAGGGCCTCAACCACATTCCCTGGGCAATCTTGTCCAGTATTTCACCACTCTTGTGGTGAACAACTTCCTCCTTCACCTTAGCTTAAAAAAAAAAGCAAGCCTGCTCCAGGGATGAGGTGCATGTAGAGCTTCGAATCTCTCAATGCACATCACAGAACCACAGAATTAACCAGGTTGGAAAAGACCTCTAAGATCACTGAGTCCAACCAATCACCTAACCCTTCTAATTAACTAAAATGCCCTCCCCTCCTCCCCCACAGTCTAATCCTAACTTTTCTGGCCCGACACCCTGTTGATTTACACAGAGGTGCCCAAGGAACTCATGACAGTCAGCTCCTTCATGGTTATTTTTTCCTGCTCCTGAGCTGCACTAACAATTTGAGCCCCTACAAAAACACCAGAGCAGCTGCACTTGGGTCACATCAAAGGTCCAGCATGTCCAATACCTCATCTTGAGCAGGAGGCAATAGCAGATGCTCATTATCAGCTGCTATCAGTTTACATTAATATGCCAGGCTGCACAAATCACAGCTGAAGCCTCTGACTCATCATCTGTCTTGAAGTTAGCTGCCCTTGTTACAGCCTTCACTCCAGTTTTTGGGAGTAGATGTGGAGGGGAGGAGATAATCAGGTTAGCTACAGCTCTATGTAAACAGCTACAGCCTATGGACTCTTCAGCATGTTTTAGCTGTGACCTCTTCCTTTCCAGCCACGAATGGAGTTGAGCCTCCAAATTACTACAGGTATCTGCCGAGCTTCATTCTCCTGCCCCTGACCCCCAAAATCAAAGTATTTCTTCTAAAGCTTTTTATGCATGGTGCAACTCATTTGGAAAATATGTCTGAAGATGCAAAATGTACAGGAGAATTCAGGAACAAAATCATGGAATCATAGAATGGTGATGGATGGGGTTGGAAGTGACCTCTGAAAATCATCCAAACCCCTGCCACAGCAGGCTCAGCTACATCAGGTTGCACAGGATGGTGTTCAGGTGAGTTTGGAATGGCTCCAAAGGTGGAGACTCCACCACCTCTCTGGGCAGCCTGCTCCAGTGCTCCACCATCCTCAGTGTAAAGAATTCCTTCCTCATGCTCAGATGGAACTTCCTGTGCTCAAGTTTGTCCTTGTTACCTCTTGTTCTGTCACTGAGCACCACTGAAAAAAAGGATGCATCCACAAGATGCTCTTCAAACCAGGGGTTTTTATCTTTGCCAGCCTGAGCATGTAGGTGTCTGCTTGCAGTAGGAAAGGTGAAAAACTCTCAGATCAAGGTGATATTGCAATTGGAAGCTGTCCCACAAAGTTATCCCCTTTAGAATGCAGCTTTACACAATGGAAGGGCTCTTAAACCCCATAGAAATCCTCATGGATTGTCACTGGGGAGAGAGGCTGTGGATGGACAGCTTCTTGCAGGAGCAAACATGTCTGGCTGGAAATGCAGCTGGATAGATACAGTTTGGATCAATGCTGCCATGGGTCAGAGCACCTGGTAAATTTGCTTTGTTAATGGCCTTGTATATGTTTAAATGGTTTACAAATAACACTGCTGCCTGAGGAAGTGTTGAGAAGGATGGAAGCAAGAAAGAAGGATATATAGGAAGAGACAGTGGACACAATCTAACCTTAGTGGTTTGGTGTAAGAGCAACCTTACTTGGTTTCTAACAGGTGGCAAGGCAGGTTAATAGTTTGACTTTAAACTCATGAACTTCATGGACAAGTAATGTGCTAATGCTGGGCCATGAAATCATCACTGCTTTGCTATACTTAATTTGCAGCTTGGCTTGTTAGGGAGCTGGGATGGTTTAGCCTAGACAAGAGGAGGCTCAGGGCAGACCTCGTTGCTCTCTACAACTACCTGAAGGGAGGCTGTGGCCAGGTGGTGTTGGTCTCCTCTCCCAGGAAATCAGGGACAGAACAAGAGGACACAGCCTCAAGCTGCAGCAGGGCAGGTTCAGGCTGGATGTTAGGAAGAAGTTCTTCCCAGCAAGAGTGATTGGCATTGGAATGGGCTGCCCAGGGAGGTGGTGGAGTCCCCATCTCTGGAGGTGTTTAAAAAAAGACTACATGTGGCACTTGGTGCCATGGTCTAGTTGGTTAGGTGGTGCTGGGTGATAAGTTGGACTTGATGGTCTTGAAGGTCTTTTCCAACCTGATTGATTCTGTGGCTTCAGAAGACTATAGGGCATCAACACCACAGAGTCACAGAATGCTAGGGGTTGGAAAAGACCTCTGGAGATCATGAAGCCCAACCCCCCTGCTGAGGCAGGTTCACCTAAAAAAGGCCATTTGGGAACACATCCAGGCAGGCTTTCAGTGTCTCTAGCAACAAAGACTCCTCTGCCTCTCTGGGCAGCCTGTTCCAGTGCTCCATCACCCTTAAACTAAAGTTCCTCCTCATGTTTAACAGGAACTTCTTAGCCAAGCTTTGAATGGAGTCCTGTGTACAGTTATGGAGCCCCCAGCACAGGAAGGACATAGAACTGTTGGAGTGGGTCCAGAAGAGGCCATCAAGATGCTGAGAGGGCTGCAGCAGCTCTGCTGTGAGGACAGGCTGAGAGAGTTGGGGCTCTGCAGCCTGCAGAAGAGAAGGCTTCCAGGAGACCTTAGAGTAGCCTTCCAGGACCTGAAGGGGACTTACAGGAAGCCTGGAGAGGGACTATTGACAAGGTCTGGGAATGCCAGGACAAGGGGCAATGGGTTTGAAGTGTCAGAGGGGAGATTGAAAGTGGATGTTAGGAGGAAGTTGTTTGCAGTGAGGGTGGTGAGACACTGGCACAGGTTGCCCAGGGAGGTTGTGGCTGCTCCCTCCCTGGAGGTGTTCAGGACCAGGTTGGATGAGGTCTTGAGTGACCTGTGCTAGTGGGAGGTGTCCCTGCCTATGGCAGGGGGTTGGAACTGGCTGATCTTTGAGGTCCCTTCCAACCTTACCATTCTATGATTCTATGACTCCAATGAAGCTTACATGTTCACAGCAAGTACTCTGCCTTTTGGAAATGCATTTGTTAGTCATTGCCAAAATACTGAATGCTCAGACCACACCAAACCTTTCTCAGTGCATCTCTGAAAACTATTCCTTCCCTCCTCTCCTAGACAGAGGAGCTCCATATTTTTCCTTGCATGGAACCTAGTTTCATCCCAAACCAACCCCATTATATATTAATTTTTTTTCTCCTACTTTTGCATGTGTTAATAACTGCAAAATCATGAAGATGAGAGCTGTTGTGTTTCTATTTTGGTCATTCCAAACCCATTTCCCTCTGCATTTTTCTTCTCTACACTCCTTATGCTTTCTTTTTTTTATTCGTTTTTTTCCTGCACTGTAAACATTAAAAGGAAAAAAAAAAAAAAACAACCTACTTGAAGGCAAAATTCACAACAACTGGGTTGGAACTGCTGCCAGCTTCCAAAAATCACTGCTTAATTGAAAAGTTATAAAGCAAAAGCAAGTACAGGGATTGTCGAAATTGTCCGCATGAAACATTTATAGCGCGGAACTCCGCTGCACAAAGCTAGATGGAAGGGCATCTTTTATGCAAAACCAAACCAGTTTATTTGCCTGCAAAGCTGACACCTTGTAAGCAGGCCCCTGGAGAAGGAGCTGGAGCAGGGAGCTGCAGAAAGCAAACTGCAAACCCTCCTTTGCTGCGGCGTTCCTGCAGTCCGCTCGAGCGACCTGAGGGAGGGGATGGGGAGCCAAAGGTGGCACTGAGATGTAATGAATTAACCTGCCCCCTCCCATCTGGAGAAGTGTAAATAAAAATCAAAGGGATCTTTATCCCACTGACAATATGGTATGCAAGGTCACATGGCCTAATATTTTAAGAGGATTAGAGCTAAATCTCTGCAAACTTTGAAACGGCCTAAGCGAGCCTGTGAGCTTTTCAATTTAAATAGGTGCACAGCATGACTTCTGCCATCAGCTGGAATTTGGCAGGCTGAGAGGTGGTGAAGTGGACTCTGAAGCAATTCAGTCCTGCAGTGATTGGTTTTACAGGGGACCTGTTAATTTGGAGCTGTGCAGGAGGTGGAAACAAAGCGGCTCACCGAAAGAGCTCAACACTTAATTATCAACAAAGTTTGTGTGAAAGGGGGAGAAGCCTTTTTGTATTCACCAAGTGAGGAGCAGCATTTGTGTGCGGTTTTGCTTTGCTTCTAAGAGAACTGAAATCACCAGGGTCGAGCTGGAGCAGCACAAACCCCTCAAACAGCACTTCCATCACTCCCCAAAGCCATAGGTCTCTGAATACATGCAAAGCATAGAGGAGGAAGCTCTGCTCTGGCCAGTCAAGAGCCAGGACCTCAGGTGTTCAGAGATAGGAGGAGTAAATCTCTTCCTCAGGCTGTTCAGTCTGGAGAGGAGAAGGCTCCAAGGTGACCTTATTGTGGCCTTTCAGTATCTGAAAGGGGCCAAAAGAAAGCTGGAGAAGGACTTTTTAGGCTGTCAGGCAGTGATAGGACTGGGGGGAATGGAACAAAGCTGGAAATGGGGAGATTCAGAGTGAATGTTAGGAAGAAGTTCTTCAGCAGGAGGGTGGTGAGAGCCTGGCATAGGTTGCCCAGGGAGGTGGTGGAAGCCTCATCCCTGGAGGGGTTTAAGGCCAAGCTGGATGAGGTTGTGGGCAGCCTGATCTAGTGTGAGGTGTTCCTGCCCATGCAAGGGGGGTTGGAACTGGCTGATCCTTTTGGTCCTCTCCAACCCTGACTGATTCTGTGAGTCTATGGGGAAAATTCCTAACTGCCCAGCAGGATCCAGCCACCAGCTGGCAGGCAACCACTGTCAGACAAAGAAGGAGCAATCCCAACCACCACATGGAAAACCAGCATCGACCTGAAGCATCAGCTGACACACAGACTCTAGCAAAAGGGAATGCATCTGCTCTGGAAGCAAAGTGCATGAATCCATGTGCTGGTGGTTTAGTGCCAGTACAGAAACATCTCCACACTGAAAGCAGTACGTAGTAAAGGTATCTAGGGAGAAGCAATCCCTCCAGTCCCAGTGGCTCCCCTTTAGAGCTCAGGCTTAGACTCACCACATGTGCAGAGATGTGAGCATTCATTTTCCAGAGTATTGTCCCACATTAGCACTTCTCAAATATTTCTGCCAGTTTGATACCTGCAGCTACCTAGGGATGGAAACTGCTGCTGATCCACCAGAGCATTTGGAGAGATTCAGTCATTGTGGTATGAGTGGAGAGTCAGTCATTGTGGCATGAGTGCAGAGTCTTCCTCTATCTGAAGAACAGTTTGTTTTCTAAAAAGACCAAAAAGAAGACAAAGAAAAAAAAGGTAAGAAAAACAAATCAAAACAAACAGACAAAAAACCCCAAAACCAACCAACCAACCAAAAAACCAACCAAAACCCAACCAAAAACAACCACCACAGAACCAAAAAACAAACAAACAAACAAAAAACCACCAAAAACCCCAATAATAACTTAAATTATTTATGGTAAAGAAGCAGCTGATGAATTCTGGTTAGCTCTGTATCTTTTATCCTTTCATGTGGAGGTGCTGCTGCAGAGCTGAAGCATTTCCTTCCCTTTGCCACAGCCAGTGCTTTGCTTACAGCTCCATCATGTCCGCTTTCTTCCAGCCTTCCTGTTGTTCCCACTAAATGAATTCCTGACTTAGCCAGCAGGCTCTTGGGTGAAATGGAAAACTGCAGCAGAGACAGTGAGTTTTGTAGGAGCAAACAGGTGGAGTTGATAACCAACCACGAGACCCACTCAGAAGTCAATGCTTAGCTGGCATGGACCAAGACTCTCACAATAATCCCTCAAGACAACAAAAATCAAAGAGTGCTGCTTCAAAAGCTTTGTTCTTTGCTATGGGATTTAGTGTCACTGGTGAAGCACGTTGGAGGCAGCAGGATGGAGAGGCTGAGGGTGAGCTCAGAGTCCTCCAGCTGCAGTTCAGCAGATCCATCTCTTCACTGCACACTGGTATGGCCCTGAGAGGCCAGAAGTGTTGATGTGAGGGAGGAAGGTTAAGTTTTTCTTCAAACAACAACAACAAAAACACTGAAGAAAACAGCATTTTTAGAAGGCACAGTCAAGTAAGCAACATTCTATGCAATAACCCAGTTTCAAGCACCTATCTGAAGATCTTAATTAGCTCCTTCTGCTGTTAATTTCATATATCCCCTCTTTGCCTTTGGTATCTTTATAGAACAATTTGCTGGCAACTGCATCTATGTTTAAACCTGCATCCATCTAGGCAGGATATGATTATGATTATTTGTGATTAGTCCTCCAAGCATTCCCACTTGTTCAGCATAAGAACACTGAGAAATGAAGCCCCTGCACTCTTGTCCCTAAGTAACCCCCCAGACCCCACTAAAACCATGGATGTTTGTTCCCAGCAAACTTTTTGTGGACTCTTCTTTTGGTGTTTCTTTTCCTGGTGCACTCTGGTTAGTTTTGCAGAACAATTTCAATGATGACTTTGCTTGGAAGAAGATGATAATCCTTTCATTCATAGATATTCCTGGGACGAAGTGCCAGCCTGCAATCTGGGGCCAGCAGTTGTGTATAGAATGCAGTCATAGAAATCATTAAGGTTGGAAAAGATCTCAAGTCCAACCATCAAGGCAACACCACCATTAAACCATGTCCCAAATTGCCATGTCCACATATGCCAAGCATTTCCAGCTCTCTGCTTTGAACAGATGATCTTCCTCACAGACATCCTCATGTTATCAGGTAATTAGCCAGGGGGTTGCTACAAATCATAAAATCATAGAATGGTTTAGGTGGGAAGGGACCTCAAAGCTCAGCCAGTTCCAACCTCCCTGTGCCATAGGCAGGGACAACTCCCACTAGAACAGGTTGCTTAAGGTCTCATCCAACCTGGTCCTGAAGACCTTCAGGGAGAAGGTGTTCACATTCTGTGCTTCTGTGCTCCACAACCTCCCTGGGCAACCTGTGCCAGTGTCTCACCACCCTCACTGCAAACAACTTCCTCCTAACATCCACTTTCAATCTCCCCTCTGCCACTTCAAACCCATTNTTGAGTTTTTCATCACCCCAGACCCCCAGGTCCTGTTCCTCAGGGCTGCTCTTCAGCCATTCACCACCCAGCCTGTATTTGCACCTTCAGAGAGCAGGAAATATTTTCTTTTTCCAAATCTATGTGATATTGTAGTGGAGGGGCAATTAATTAATGCGAGATGATATTTTCAAAACAATATTGTTTTGAGTCACCTTTCTGCTGAGAAACACTCAACTGTATCATGCCAAACCATGAAATCCAGGAATGAAACATGATGTTCTGCCAAAAGGTGATTGGAAGAGGACCGCATCTTCAGCCAGAACAGGACTGATCACAGGAGTCACAGAATCACAGAATGATAGGGGTTGGAAGCAAGCTGTAGATATAGAATCATAGAATCAGAGAATGGCAAGGTTGGAAGTGACCTCAAAGATCATCCAGTTCCAACCGCCTGCCATAGGCAGGCTTACCTAGAGCAGATTCACAGGATGGTGTTCAAAAAGGTTTTGAATGACTCCAGAGATGGACACTTCACCATCTCTCTGGGCAGCCTCTTCTAGTGCTCTGCCACCCTCAAAGGAAAGAAGTTCCTCCTCATGTCTAGATGGAACTTCCCATGCTCAAGCTTGTGCTCCTTTCCTCTTATCTTGTCACTGGGTACCACTGACAAAAACCTGACCCCATCCTCCTGGCCCCCACTCTTGAAGTACTTACAAGCATTTGTAAGTTCCGTCCTCAGCCTTCTCTTGCCTAGGCTTGAAAGCCCCAAATCCCCCAGCCTTCTTCACAGGAGGGGTGTCCTAGAACCCTAATCATCTTTGTAGCTGCCCACAAAACTCCCACATTTTTAGCTTGTGGCCAGCTTTAGGTGGGAGACAGTTGCTGAAGTGGAGCTGCTGAAGTACAGGAGAAGCCCTGGGAGTCTGCAGAACAAGTTTCATCACTGAAGATGCATTTGAATTCTGAAATTCCAAGCCAGGCTAAAGGCACAGAGTGTCTTCTAACCACAGAAACACACCAGTGAACAGCTGTGAATAAAAAAGATCTATCTGGACAATCAGGGAACTGTATCCTAAGGGAAGGATGTTAAATTTAGCTGTGACATTGGAGAACCTCACACAAGAAAACAAAATTGACTGCAATGTTTCAGGTGCAAGACAAGCTTTAGGTAAAGACATTTTTTTCTAGACACTGGAACCAAAGTCCTTTTGTGGACTGGAGTTGTGATCATTTAGTCATCTGGTCCTGTATCAAAGATGCTGTATCTGACATTCCTTCATCCCCCTCCAGCATCTCAGAAGGCATCCACAGGCAGGTGACACATCAGTTACTTCCATTTGCACAGCCAAGCTCCCCTGGCTGGATGGTGCAGATGGTTTTCACCTTCTGGAAAGAAGCAGGAGAATCTCAGTGGCTATTTTCTGGGGCTCACTTCATAGATTCATAGATTCACAGAATGGTTTGGGTTGGAAGGGACATCAAGGATCATCCAGTTCAACCACCCTGCCATGAGCAGGGACACCTAACACTAGACCAAGTTGTTTAAGGCCTCATCTAACTTGGCCATGAACACCTCCAGGGAGCCTCCCTGGGCAACCTGTGCCAGTGTCTCAACACCCTCACTGCAAACAACTTCTTCCTAACATCCACTTTCAATCTCCCCTCTGCCAGTTCCACCCACACTGGAAAGAATCTCTTTCTAGTATCTACATCTTCTTTGCACTGCTGCACTGTTTGGTACTTTGAAGCTTTTTTTTTTCCAGACCTAAATGAAAAGGAAAATAAATGAAACTGCTGTGGTCCCACCACTGTGTGCTGGAAATGGGCAATGATCAGTGGTCCATCTGAGCAGGAGAAGTTGGGAGAGGATCCACACTCCTACCAGAGAACAGCTGAAGCTTCTGCTTTGAATTTTGTGCCCTTTGTAGGTTGAACCAAAGCTATCTGAAAAGAGCCTGTGACACAGGTCAGTCTTAGGAGTGCTGACTGACAGCCATGGTTTGGGCTTTGCAAATGTTTAGATGATCTTCAAGGCATTGGAGGACAATCCTCACAGCTGAGATTGGGAAGAAGACAATTTACAGCTCTGAACTTTTTTCCTGTCACATCAGCTACTTGCTTCTGCCCCCAGGCACCTAGTGGAGAGTGATTTTCTGAACCCTCAAGAGACTTCAGCTCCCTCATAACCTACACTGTTTCACCAGCCAGAGCTTGCTCCAAAAGGCAATCAAGAAGCAACCATTGTGTCTTTCTTTTCTTTTTTTTTTTTTCTTTTCCCCTTCAAGTCAAGTTTTAGAAGACTCTTCATAATCAGTTTATTCACATAAGTGCCTGTTTCCTCACTCAAATTCCAGCCATCTGTGGCACAATTAAATCCATGAAATAAAAGAATTCTCCCTGGACAGCGCTAAATTGCTGTCTACTGGAGAGGAAAGTTGTTTTGAAGGAATTCACAATAAAGGCAAAGCTGTTGACCTACATAGGCAGAAAGACATATCATGCCAAGTTTTATTTGTGTATGGTTTTGTTTTTCCCCCTGCTTTGTCAAGCACCCTGCAGCACAGTTCAGTGATAGCGGGTAGCGTTTGAACGGGTGGGTAGAGGATGTCAAACCGAGTGTACAGGAATGAAAGCCTTGGCCCCAGCTAGAAGAGGTCTGCTTGATTTAAAAGCTAATTCAATGATACAAGCCTTCACTCAGTTGCTTTGCTCAAAGTATGCAAGTAGACTTTTTTTTTTTTTCTCTCTCCTCTTCTTTTTTTTTTTCCCTCTTGACTTCTGAATGTGTGCTGCAGGCCTCCGGCGTCTGTTCACAGGCTTTCTCTTTCTTACAGCAGAGAAAAAGCTTCTCACCTGTCTGAAAGGTGGAGGTAGGACACCACGCCATTCTAATGACTTGTGAAAGAGTTTGCTTTCTTCCCTTGGCTTCTGAGCATGACTTTGTCTCTCATGCCTCCTACTCCTCCCTCAGCTTCATGGCCTCGGGACCCTCGCAGCCTGGTACAGCAGGCTGTGAGATGCTCAGCGTTTGCCTCTCTGATCAGTGCTGGTCCTCTGTGAGCTGCCTGCTATGCCTGGGGGAAGGATGTGTGGGCTTAAGGCAGAGACAGCGACTCTGCCTGCTCAGGGATGGAGCTGATCACCTCCTCATTAGCCTTATCTCCAGTGCACCGGAATGACAGTCTGGAGGTCACTCGCTGGTCTGGACCTCCAGCTGGGCTCATTGTGACACCCAGTCAGGAGCTGGAGCTGTCTCATCCTGTTATAATTGGATCAGTCTCCTGGCTTGTCTGGGCAAGGGAGGAGTTCTGTAACACTTGCATGGCTATGCCAATACTGCATGTGCTTATCTTGTCACAACTGAAGTGACTTAGTCACATAAGAAGAAAGGAAGGGAATAAATCCTTCAGGTCCTGCAGGATGAAAACAGCCTCCTCGAATCAATCTCCATCTGACGGTAGCCTAATTATGGATTATTTACCAAGATCCAGTCCCCTACTCAGAGCACAGAAACTGCCAAGGTGCCTGGTGCTAGTAAATTAGATAACACACAGGGTGATTTGTCATTATTACAGATCATTAATTCTTTTCATGTTTAAACTTGCCCTTTCCAAAGCTAGATTTCATTATTTTGGAGGGGGGGCAGGGGATGATGTCTGGAAGATACAACATGCTTCAATCACCACTCAACTGCTTTGTTAATCACTGTGCTGCATTGATTCTGCCCTCTCCCAGAAAACACCATTAAAGCTTTACAAAGTCAGAGCAAAGAAACTGAGCCATGAATGGACAAATAAGCCTTTGCCAACAGAGAGGCTGTGAGGTCAGGAGCTTTATCAGGAGCCACCACGTGAAAGCGACTGTTGTGTCACCTATCCCTGTGCCCAGCATCATCTCCAGCCTCTGTTCCCCAGCTCTTTAATTAAAAAAAGGTCTCTTCGTGGGAGATAGGTGGAACTCCTGAAGGTTTGCAGAACGACCTGAAGTGGACCATTTGAAGTGATGGCATCCTAAAAGCCTTTTCCTTGAGGTGGGAAAGTGTTACTATGCTGCCCTCTAATGCTCACATCCCTCATGGATGGGGATGGTTAAGGTTAGCTCCTCTGAACAAGCACAGCATCACTTTTTTTGTCTGCTCTCATCACATAGAGCTGGAAAAGCCAGGATTCTGCTAAAACCAGTGCCACTTTTCCTACACAAGCATCCTTGCTCTTGCACAGTGCAAGCAGGATTCACCGAGGGCTTCCGGGTTGCCATCCACTCTGTGGGTATCTCATTTAAAGTGTGCCACGAGTGAACTGTCCCACACTGATGTATTGATGGCCCCTGGGCTGCTGTGTGCCACTGAGAGTTAAAATAAGGCAACTCAGCACAAGTAGGGGAACATTTCTTGGGCAAAGTTATGATAGACATTCCTGGTAGGTTCCTGCTCCTTTAAATTTCAGAGTCTATAAAAATGATGCTCCCTGCTCTATTATATCTTGCAGAACCATTTCACAGGATCACTTAATCTTTCTCAGGAGCTTCTCTACCCTGAGTCTCTTACTGTTCTCCTCCTGCATCACCTAAAACCCTGTCAAAACTTAAAACCTCTGCCCTAATCCAAGATTGACTGTCTGAGCTTGGTGCTTCCAAACATCCTGTTTTGCACTTAAGGAGATGCCAGCAGATCTCCCTCCTCTTCTCCCTTACAAATAGGTGCAGCAAGTAGAGGAGGGTGAGGGATGAGCAAAAGCTTCAGTTTAAAGCTCAGAAGCATTCAACCCCTTTCCAGCTTCAGATCTCGTTGCTGGATGCTGAGAGCCACAGCACTGACAGCAGCCACACAATCACTGCCAGAATGGGAACTGGAGGAGAGGAAGAGCAGGGAGAGAAGGGAAACATATCCATAGGAGCACAGGGAGGGCCAAGGTCTGCACTGGCTTTTCAAGCTGCATAAATATTAATCATATTGTTTAAGCTGACATTTTGCCCTATCCACAGAGTCTCACTGTAAGAGGCTTCTCTAATAGGGCATGGTGCCTCCAAGTGCCCTTTGTTAATAATTTAAAAGTTGTGTCTCCAATCACCACCTGGTCCATGGACGATAAGGCTGCACTGGCTGTGTCAGGCAGGGGAGCTCCTAGCGTATAATGCCGAGGTGAAGGGGTTTGGTATGCAGCTTTCTGCCTTTCCCTTCATTATTTACCTTTCAGTGCCTCCTGGAAGCTGTGGGATCATGTCCTTCATGTGCTAGGCTCCTGCTCCACACCTCTTTTCCCCATCTGACAATGGCAATGCTTGCATTCAGCAAGCACTTTTGAGGTCTACCAGTGGAAAGCATCATGTATGAGTTAGCCTGAAAAAGGACTTGTGCTCTCAAGAGCTTGTTAGGATTATGCCAGTGGAGTCATTAAGTATGAGTGCCAACAAATATTGCCTTGACTGTGTCCTCAGACTGTCATGGGCAAGCTCTCTCCAGGAACATAGTAAGAAGTGACTCTGGAAAAAAGAAAATACAAGTTAAGGAAAAAAGCCCAACATATCTAATGGACTCCTTTCTGCTGAAGAGGGATGGGAGAAGAACACAGCACAGTGATTCAGCAGCACTTCAGCTCAGAGTGCTGAAGGACACTAACGAGACTCAAGGAGCAGTAGTGGAAGAGTGTCATTGCCAGAAACTGGCCAGAAAGGTGGACAGGTAAAGCACTGACTCATTTGTATGGCTTCTAGCACATAGGAATGTTTGTGTGGCCAGCAACAAGCCTCCTTCAGAGATCTTAGCCAGGAGGAGTGGGAGAAGAGCAGTAATTAAGGGAGAAGGTGCAATCAATCCAGACACAAAATATGTTGTGAGTTTGCTCTTTTATTTATTTTTTTTCCCATCTTTGGAAGGTGAATTTCCATAAACATCTGTACAAAGGCATGTTCATAGCTACTGGCCTGCCACGATGATAAAGTGCAGGGAATGAAGCAGAAGCAGCACAGACAGGAATGAGCCCACACAATGCAGAACAGACTCTGGCACAAAGATGTCTATGGAAATGGTGATCCAAGTGGTGCAATTCAGACACCACCAGAGGAGCAGGACTAGGGGGAATGGAGCAAAGCTGGAGGTGGGGAGATTCAGACTGGACGTGAGGAGAAGGTTCTGCACCATGAAAGTGCTGAGAGCCTGGAATGGGTTGCCCAGGGAGGTGGTTGAGGCTCCATCTCTGGAGGTGTTTAAGGCCAGGCTGGGTGAGGCTCTGGGCTAGATGAGCCTGATCTAGGGTAGGGTGTCCCTGCCCATGGCAGGGGGGTTGGAACTAGATGTTCCTTGTGGTCCCTTCCAACCCTGACTGACTCTATGATTCTATGATTCTATACTGTCCCCAGGTTATATGCTTAGATCTAGATGTGGTGAAGCTGGAGAGGCCAGGACTCTGCTGGCATGTGGCATCAGAGTGCATCCAAGCTTGCAGTAACTTTTCTCTGGCCAGCTGTGGTGTCCCTGGATCACTCCCTGCTCTGCTTTGGATTTGAAATGAGCAAGACAAATGAGTTTAAGGGCACCTTCAGCTGGATCCATACTTAGAGGTCTCAGTGTTTGCACCAGTGCAAGACCATCTTGCATCTGGTTGTGCTTGAAATTTCCCATGCCAGAAATCTCCTTTTATGTCTAGAATGGTGTAGAAAGGTGCCAGAACTGGCCTCACATCATTTGTGAAGTAATGTCTTGCACATTTTTAATTACTGTACAGACTTACCCTGTGTGTGAGTGGGTGGGGAACTCGCTGATGGGAGCTGAAGTTGCCAACGCAGCTACCAGGTTGTTCCAGGGATGGAAAGCTACTTGTTCTCCTCTGCTCTAGCCATAAGATTATGCTAAATCTGAAAGGCTCCTGGATGCCAGATTTATTAGGCAACAAATCTGAAAGAAGAAAAAGAAACCCTCCAGCAGCAGATGCTGATGAGATTGTTTAGAAGAAGGCTTGTTTGGTATTAAAGAGCAGAGAGTGCACCAAGGCACTGACAGGAATGGAGATGAACTATTTGTTTCCTTTTTGGCAACCATTTTAGTACCCATTATCATCCTCACTCTGCTTTTGTGCTCCTTCTGTCAGTGTTTTCTGACTCTGTGTTCTCAGCTTAGCTGGTTCACGGGAGGCTCTTAATCTTTCAGCTAGGTGTTGTAATTGTTTGGAAACAAATTAGATGGCTAAACTGAGGGAGAAGAGAATTAAGAGACGTGTCTGAGGTCACACAACAGGTTAATGGCTAATCACAGTTTGAATCCAGCAGCCTCTACTTATTAGGCTTTTGCTGCAATTGACTGTGTTGTCTCCTGCAACTCTGGAGTGCCAGAGCATCACCTCAGCACTGATGCAAGTGGTGTAAAGGTGAAAATTAAAAATGTGGCCAAGGGAACAAAAATAAAACCCACAAACAAATCAAGATGTTTGGAATCACTAACAAGAATCCAACTCCTTCTTAAACAGACTGAACTCAGCTGAGATATATTTGATACCCCCCCAGAACAATTAATCAGCTCTTAGAAGAGGCAAGTGGCACTGCAGGCCACTTGCTGCCCAGTGAGGTTTGTGCTTGTGACAGAATCTTTCTTGGATTTGGTTGTTTTGTTTTTTTTTTTCTTTTACCTTGGTGGAATATGCCTGCACTTACTGCTCTGCTGGGAATGTTATGTGGGAGAAATTCCAGAAGAAGGCAGAGTGCTGCTCTCCTTCACCTGTCTCCTCCCAATTAAACCTCCACGGATTTATGTCTTAATAAAACAGCAGCTACACTTTCATTTTTCCAGTTCATCTTTGCTGTTAAAAACCACCATTCCAAACATAATAGGGACTGTCTGCAATTGCTTAAATTGGGCATAAACATTTATTGCCTCCCTAGCTAACAAATGCAACCTCACTGTTCATGGGAATGAGGAAAATTCCACTCAAGGTCAAGTGACCTGATGTTTTCAGGCAGCCTCATTACCCACATCAGGGCTGTAGAGATGAGGCAGAACATCTGGTAGTGCCATAAAAATGATAGAAATGTATGGATATTTGCTTTAGCTTTTTGTGCCAGCACTCAGCCCGTGCTCCTATTTTGGGTCACTGTTCTGAATCTCAGTTGCTGGAGTCTCAGTGTTCAAGATTTAGCTCAGAAGATTTCTTGGTCTGTGCAATTCCCTGTGTCCAAACCAAAATTGCAGATTCATGGAGTTGCTTTGGTTCGAAAAGATCTTTAAGATCACTGAGTCCAACCATCCTCTAGCTCTACCAGATCTGGTGCTAAACCATGTTCCTCTCTGCCTTTTAAACACCTCCAGGGATGGAGTTCCTTCCTGGGCAGCCTGTCCCAATGCTTGACTGCTCTTTCAGGGAAGAAGCTTCTCCTTATGTCCAACCTAAACCTCCCCTGGTGCAACTTGAGGCCATTTCCTCTTATCCTGTCACTTGTTCCTAGGGGAAAGAGACCAACACCAACCTGGCTCCAACTTCTTTTCAGGGAGGTATAGAGAGCCAGAAGGTCTCAACCTCAGCCTCCATCTCTCCAGAAAATGGGGTTAGTGAAATTGGTATCTCTTGTTGCTTGCCAGCACTGTTGGATTTCAGGCTGAGAGGGCTTAGCCAATCTGATGTGTGCTTGGCCTCGTGCGTCAGGCACCTGGGAGGTAGCTGTTTATTGGAAGCTATAAGTGTTCCTCTGTCGTCATGTCTGTCAATGAGGTTTGCTCACCCAATGAAAATGAGTTATAAAACTGGAAGGAGAGATGATGCTTGGCAGTGTGACAATTTCTGTGCTTCTCTGTTGCTTCCTTCTGATGAGTTTCTGCTCCAATGGCTTTGCAGTATGTCTTCCAGCCTCTGTGGAGGGCATGGAAGGGCAGCAGCACCTCACCAAGCCTGACAGGAGGAACATCCCCAGCTCATTTGAGGTGTACAAGTGGAGTTGACTTACCTCCTTGGGTTTTTGCTTGACTCCAACCATAGTAAGAGTAGTTCTGGGTCTATTTTGCATCACTGAGTTAAGATTGCACACTGACAGCTGAAAGAGTTTGCTTTCTGGCTCTCCATTCCTCCTGAAGTCTGACACATCTGAGGTGTGGAAGGAGGGAAGTGCAAAATCTGGTTCTCCAGCTCCTTGCCAGATGGGAATGCTGCTGTTCAGAGTATCTTTAGTACAGAACTTGGAGGAGCTTCCCCTCCTTTTGAGGCAGGAGTGCACTGCAGGAGTGATGCTGGGCTGGAAATTCACCTAAGATATATAACAGAACACTGTCCATCTACCCAGCCTGACTGCTTTGTACCCCATTAACAGATGCAGAACCTGCTCCATCTACCCAGTCTGACTGCTTTGTACCCCATTAACAGATGCAGAACCTGCTCCATCTACCCAGTCTGACTACTTTGTACCCCATTAACAGATGCAGAACCTGCTCCATCTACCCAGTCTGACTGCTTTGTACCCCATTAACACATGCAGAACCTGCTCCAGCTACCCAGTCTGACTGCTTTGTACCCCATTAACACATGCAGAACATGCTCCATCTACCCAGTATGAACCCAGTATGACTCCTAGGTATCCCATTAGCACTCCTGTTCATTTCAGTGCAGTGCAGATGTCTCTATTCAGCATTCAGGAAGTCCTACTGCAGGTGCTGCACTTCTCAAAAGCTGGAGCTCTGGTCTGATCAGAAGATGACAAAACCCCAGTCCCTCTCAGAGCTCCAGATTTAAGGTAGTGCCAACAGAAGGTTATCTAGCACAGGGTTGCTGTGGAGTATGCTGTGTTGGTCTGGAGCTGTGATGTAGAAGATAACCAGAAAATTAAGGAAGAGCCTGGTGAGGATGTGTCATGTCCTCCATGAAACTGCTCTTCTCCCACTCCCACTCGCTAATTCCTGACCTGCATGTTTTCAGCTGAAGTAGAGAAGGGGTAATAAGGTCATCCTCCAGTGAAAGTATTTCAGCCTCTGCTGCAGCCAGAGATAATAAACACATTTCTGCACATTTCTGGTGGCTGGTTGGAAACCACTGCAGAGAGCAGAGCTCAGGAACAGCGCAGTGATTAATAGTGGGCAGTGCAGCCCTTTCCAAGGTGGCCTTAGTGGAGTTCCATGCAGAGATGTGAAACTGAGCTAATCTGAACTCACCACTTCACCCTGTACACTGCACCGCCTCAGCACACTTCCCTGCCTGGGTTTTAAAGTGCCTGCAATTCAGAGTAATTCAAAACCTCATCAGTACTCACTGGAGGGTTGGGGTTTAGAACCTCAGTCAATTAAGTCCATGTAGATGAGTAATAGGAGTAAAACTCACAGAAAAAGAAAGCAGAAGGGGGGAAAAAAAAGAGAGAGAGAGAGAGAGAGAAATTCTATAGCTTAGCTATTTAAAAGCAATTATATTTTTAGTTACAGGGAGAGACATTTTCAGATTTCTAATTGCTCCAAATCTATCTGCTAAAGAGTCATTACACTCCATTTTAACCCCTCGCTGACACCAGGAACTAATGCTGTAATTGAACTGTGTCACCAATGAGCTCAGATCAAAACCATCTCTTGAGTTGCTCTTTTTCATATTCGCTGCAGTGCTGCTGCTCGTCGCCGACAGGCCTGGGGCCAGAGCTGCTGCCAGCATGTGTGGGTACAGCCCTGCTGAGCTTGGTGCTGCTGTGCCCACTTAGGGCTGTGAGGAGCCTGGTCCCATGTGCTCTCAGTCTTCATTAATCAATATATTCCCATTACAGACCCTATTCCATTTGCCCAACTGCTACATAAACATGGCAATGTGGTACAATAAAACTCATTGCCTGCAAGCTTTGGAATTCTCCCTAGGTTTTTTTCATGTCACAGTCCCATTCTTGGGCAATTTCATTGTACAGTTCTGGAGCCCCC
>VWYK01083181.1:0-15183 GCA_013399775.1 Semnornis frantzii | reverse complement strand
TTTCATTGAATTCTTACAGGAATGTCAAATGTTCCTTGTTCTCTTTTCATGAAGCAGTGTACAACATTAATTTTTACTAATGGAAGTACAGTTCTCCTCTGTACAAGATCAGTCCCTGGCACATTTCTAAACTGCTATCCACTTAGCTATCTGTTTAACTTTGTGCCTTGAGGATAGTCATTTTTCATTGGAATGGTCTATTTATTGTGTGGCCTTTAGAGAGATGGGGTCGCTGATGTCCATGTGTGTATGTTTTGTAGTCTTGATTGCCACCCCGAATCAAATTAGATTGGGCAGCTATAAGATACTGAGTGGTTTATAGGACACATTCATTTACAAAGTTAAAATGATGGCAGTTCATATGGTGAAGTGCCCTGATGGGAATCTATTACTTTGTTTGCCTCCAAGTGAATTACTCTGTCAAGATGCTGATAAGTGTGGCGATTTCTGAGGTGAAACAGACCTTGAGGATACCTGGATACTGTCCCAGAGCATCCAGCAGCTCTTACATGCTGATGTATGGGAAGCAGATAGCTGAAGTGTAAATGAGTAGAAGATGATTACTCTAGAGTATGGCCAGTACATTTAGGGCAGCTAACTACTTTTTCAATCTAGTCCAGAGGTGTATTCGTCTGTGAAATAGTTTTATGTCATTTGGAAGTTGCAGAAAAGAATTGTAGCTGATATGAGGGAAGAGATCTGGAAAGCCACAACACTGAGAAGGCTACAGATATGGTAGAGTAATGGTTTCTAGGTGTTACACACAGGAGTATCCCGTATTTTGTTTTGAAGAAGCGAGTTTCCTGTATTTTCTATGGAAAGGAGGAAGGGAGGTGATGCATCTAATTAGTCCTGATGAGCATTCATTACAATTTTTGAAAAAAAATGTTTTTCAGATAATTGCCTTTGATGAACTTCGGACGGACTTCAAAAGCCCAATAGATCAGTGCAACCCAGTCCACGCAGTGAGTACAACCCCTGGCTTGCTAACCCACAGCTGCTAAAGAAAGAGAGGGGCACTGAACTCTCAGTGAAAGTGTGATTGTGGAAATGAACATAAAGGCTGTTGTGAAGACAACTGTAGCTTGGAAAATTGGTTTATTGGGCCAGTCTTAAGATGCCGTATGGTGGCTCTTTATGCTAATAGCTTCCCTTTCTGCTTAAGGAGGCAAGAAAGCAATTTGGAAGTTCAAAACCTGAAGAATGTATAGTGCTAATGCTTTCTTCTTATCTTTTTGTTCTGTGGCATAAGTTTTCTTCTTGAAATAATTTGCTTTCTCCACCTTAAAGCATGGGATGACCACCTTCTCCCATACTGTCTGTATCAGTGAGCCAAAATCTTGTAGGCATTTGATAAGAGATTCATTCTGAGACCTCTCTGTCCCATGGCAGGGCTCTAAATTCTCCTGTGCTGTAGGAGTAAATAACACATTCTGCTGCATCTGCTAGGGAAAAGGTTAAATATCACCATGGGAGTGCAAACTCACTTTTACCTAATGAACCAAAAATTTAGGTATATGAAAATTCCTCTGTTAATTAAAACTGTAATCTAGGGTGATTTAGCTGACTACAGTTAAACATGCATCATATTTGTGCCACCAGAATGGAGAGCAGAACTTGGCTCCCTGCCATCTCACTGGGAATTACAATGATTGTGACAGGTCTTGAATTTGATCTCTGCAGGGTATCAAGTTATTTAATTGTCTGCAAATTATAACCAAATTCAGTAGCTAGGACTTTACCATTTCACCTTGTTTCATAACTCAGCAAAGCATTTGTGGTACTGCTTAGAAGGCCGATGATTTTAAGAGTAATCTACATGAGTCTCTTAACAGGAAGCCTTGTTTACTGTTCGCTAACAAAAGCAAAGAATGAGAACAGAAAGAAGACATTATCTGAAGAAATACTATAGACGACTTCCATTTGAAGTAATCTGGTTTTCAGTTTACTGGAAGTAATCAGATTTTTTTAAAATTCAATTTATCTGTTTTTACCTCCCATCTTGAGATCTGTACACAAGAAATGTCTGTTTAAATGTACCGAATTCCAGTAACTCATTCTCTTCCTAAAACTTGCAAGATACTCCATGGAAATAATTTCCTCTTATTTTTACAATGGTAATGAAATTGATTTTCAGGAGAAAAAAAATGTTAGTCTCTGTTTCAGTCATATTAGTGTCATAATAAAAAAGTTAATAGTAGAGTGTCCAATGAAATGCAGCAAAATATTCTGTGACCAGTAAATATATCTGACTGTCTATGAAGCTTTCTGTGGTAACTAAAGCAATAACCTCAGATTGCTTTCTTCTGCGCAGTGTATGTGCTGATGCTTTTAATACTGGCATAAAAAGAAAATTCTAACAAGCATTTATTATTTCTTATATGTTTGGTCAAGTGCATTTTCCTTTTGCTTTATGCATAGTTGCTTGTGGCCATATTGCATTTATTTGGTGGGGTAGTTTTCTTCATTTTAGTATAAGAATGTCTGATGTTTACTCCTATGTCTTCCACAATGTTTTCACGACAGAGGGCAGAGCCTTTTTGACAAGAGAAGGCTGGATTAAGGAGAAATCAGAGGTGAAAGCAATGACAGTACTGAGAATTTAATTCGAATTTCCTGCTTCACACTCTGTTACCTGTGATTCAAAGGCAGACTTCCTATTTCTCCAGGGCCAGCTCCAGTAAGGCGTCTGTCTTTAAATGGACTTGAGAGGATTATCTTGGCCTCTCCATGTACCTCCTACTACAGGCAGAGAACATTTCTACAGCTTCACAGGCACATCCACACGTGTCCAATCTAATGTTTGCAACCATGAGTCTAAAATTTCTGAATCTCTTTTAGATCTCAGACATCAGAGAGAGGCACAGTATTTGTCAGGCACCTATCAAGCTGCCGCTATCTCACTGATACTTTCTTAAAGAGAAATGGCTTAAACTTGGGGACAGAAAGGGAAAAGAGACATTTCTGTGGAAAATAGGAATAAAACTCAAACTTGGAGCAAATTTAAAGGATTTGAAAGACAAAAAGTGTAGGTAGAGTTGTCTTTTCAAATTGGTATATTACATTACTTGTTAAAGGTAATTGTTCAGAATAATTTTTCCCTTATGTCTAAATGAAAGCATTACCTGACAGTCTTCTAGGACAGCAAAACCACTCTGCCTTCTGCCGTGTAACCAACAGTAGCATCTTTCACAGGAACTCCAACAATGGGGTTTATGTGGAGCAAAATCTGATTTTCTTAATGAATTTCTCATAGTGAGGTTTTGAAAAGAAAGCTTGTCTTTAACTTGGCTTCTTTCTGTGAATCAAGCTTAGAGCATCTTTTGAGTCACAGTGCTTAATTAAAGTGACTTTCAGTATTTACAAACGCACCTGTTGGTTAAAGTAGCATTTCTAGGATGTTTCAGATATTCTTCACCAATGGGTTAACTTATAAAATCACGTGTTGCTCAGGTACCCTCTTAGTGGTAGAGGAAGGGCTGCCCTACCAAATTCCAGGTCGTTTTCCCAGTTAGAATTACCTAACCCCTGGCTTCAAGATATCTGCAAATGCAAGATCAAACCTCTGTGGTGTAGGCTGGCACCATTGGATAGAGCCACAAATGCTGACATGAAAAGTTGCAGCCCCTGGCAGAAGGCTAATACAGACTTGAATCCTCAGGTTATATTTTAACACCCAGTAGCAGATGGAAAACTAGCTTAGTGGGACTTCAAACTGGTTAAATCATTTCACTTGAAAGCAGTAGGTAGGAAGAGCATACTACCATGTAAACAGATTTTTCTTCCCTGCTGCCATTCATTCTGATCTTGACCTGTTGTAATTGTAATGTATTGTCTATAACACCAACTAAACTCCTACCTTTCCCTTGCTTTTTCGTGACAGAGAGAGCGGCTGAGAAATATTGAGCGCATTTGCTTCCTCCTGCGAAAGGTGAGCATCAACCAGCCTAGGGCTTGTGAAGCTGTTTTTGAAAATTAAAGCCATCCAGTGCCTTCATCTTCTCTTTGAATGACCTTAATGCTCCACTGATGAAAAGTTGGATTCTGCTGCAGAAGCAGATGTGATGACCTTGTAAGGACAGAGTAAGACAAATGATAAAAGGTTAGATGATAGAGGGGTTTTGGCTAAGACCTGAAACTTCAGAAGATCAGCCCCTACGTTTCAGAGTGTGCCTTTTTGAAGTTGGTGAATCATTTTACAGTTGCAGCTTGAACTGCTCTTATAGCCTTGTCACCTGATGTTTTTGTAGTACAGACTTTAGAGATATAATTTTTTTTTTTTTGCCCCTTTTTTTTATTTTTTGAACTGTGGCTTGCTATTTGATACACTAGACATTTTATTGATGTCGTGGGTTTAAAGAGACGACAGAGTGAAGCTCTCAAACGAATTGGAGAAAAAAAACAGAATTATATTTTGGAGAGAGTTACGGATAGAAATTACAAGGCAGATACAGAATCCATAAGCGAGCCCCCTTGAATTTTCCCCCAACCCAAAACTAAATCTATCATCCCCAGTGCTCCAATCCTCCCCCTCCTCATGCCTCTGCCATCCAAGAGGCCTAAAACACAGCCTCTGGAGGCCCCAAGCAGGCCTACCCTTACATGTTTGTCTCTATAACGCAGCTCCTGCCCGGCAGAAGGCTGGAGGGGGAGGAAAAGAGAACAAGCTGGCCTTGCTGTGAGCTTATGAAGAGATAGCAGAATTGTGGGATTGAATAACAATCTTCAAGTGCCAAGAGGACTTTCTTAACCCTATAGTTCCCAACCTGGGGCAATTGACCACATATTTAAGTTTTTTGTGGCTGAACAGAAAAGTTGTAGAATTGATACATTAATGGGTTACTCATCTGTAGCTTAAAAGATGGCATTCATAAACACTCATTCTTCTTCTACCTCTGTCCCATTGAAGGAAAAATAATCATAGTTCCAAACTATTATTTAATATATGCTTCAGTTACTATAAATTGCCTTCTGCAGAGTAGTAATGAGGCCATCTAAATTATTCTGCATTCTCACTTAAAAAGGTAATCAATTGAAGTGCAAACTACTGACTGCATCCTAATCAAGCTGAGGCCGAAATTCAGATACAGTTTTAAGAAACTGATGGCCTCATCCTTAGAGGTTTTGGCAAAGTCAGTGCTAGAGATAATTGGTCTGAGGCGATCCAAAGGTGTAGCTGTGACACCGTGAACAATCTGTGTTGTTCTCTGTTGAGTCAGAGCTGGAGTCGTATCTACTCGGCACCCTTGTGAGCATGTGACTGTTAGGAGCAATATTTAAGTACTGAGCCTGTTTTTGTGACACTAGGGATATGAAAATAAGAGGAAGACTTTATCACCAATAGCTTTCCATTTTATCAAATAGGCAATCAGCCAATTTCAAGCTGTGTCCCAGTTTCTTTGATGTAAAGCAACTAGTGAGTGGTAGTATACTAATGTATGTGAGCCCCATGGGAATGCCTTCCTGCATCAGGGTTTAATTTTTATTGAGCCTCAGCTTCACCGTGAACAGCAAAATGGCTAATTACAGACTCTGTATTCATAAGGGATTGGCTTGCTTCTGGTTCACTTAAAGACCTTGTTAATTCAGCCTCTTCTTCAAAGTTCTTTGGGGACACATTCGTTTTAATTGTGAGACTACATGCAAGTGGAGGTAGGTGCAATAATTGCAGAGATTTGTAGTCTTGAAATCTGACAATCACTAAAAATAATTTTAGTTTATGTAGTACAAAGGATTCACTTCAGGGGAAAATTCTGGAAAAACAGTGAAGAATTGAGTGCCAGCTACATACATAGAGGAAAACATCAATCAGAATGCATTTGGCAAGCACTAAATATGTCCCTCATTGTAGTGTTGTGTGGTTCTAGGTCTGTTTCCCTTCCCATGAAACAACAACATATCTTTTTCCATATGCCTTGTAATTCTTTTAAAGGCTTTTTAAAGCAGTGATGTTGTGGTGTTGATTACCTTAGAATGTAATTCTGCTATAAAAATGTTTTGAAGATGTTATACAGGAGCTACAAAAATATGTTCAGTTGCATTATATGCTGCTTTTAGAAGGTATTCTTAGGAATTATTAAACAGGCATACGATATGTCACCTAAATCTGATCCCAGTGGACAAAGAGTTTAAGAATGCATTTTCAGTTTATGTCCAAAATATTTTGAGAAAATTACTAACAAGCTGTGAACAGGTATGTGATATGTTATCAGATGATATTACATAGTTTATTTACATTTTCCAAAAGAAAATGAGATTGGAACTAGATAGGTCCCTTCCAAACCAACCATTCAATGATTCTGTGAATGGAGGATGTAATTGTTCTGCAGGCAGACATTTTCTGACATTTGGTTTGGGGAAAATGCTGCTCTGTCATTAAAACAAATAGGGATAAAGTGAAGTAGTTATGTATGGTGCTGATATGTGTATGTTCACAGGCACATAGGTCCATGTTTTTACGGTGCCATAGAGTTAGAATTAGATCAGCCTAACTTTTACAGTTATTGAAGAATGATTGAATATATATTAAGAAGACACAGATTTTGCATAACCATAGTCAAATCTCTTCTATCCTGAAGTATAGTGAGAGGAAGGACTTATTTTCTCAAGCCAACACAAAATGAGGTTGATTTAGGGCACAGGCATCACGTTTTCTTCAGTAATGTGCCTTGGGCCCTTTATAGTGTGTGCTGTAAACTTGACTATCCCATTGTGTGGGCATTAGTGTGTCACGCAAGTGACTGATTCCATGTAGGGCTTACACTAGTATCAGTGAACACTGTGGAATCTGTGTGCTGGGTTTTTTTGCTCATTTGCCTTAGTTTCTCTAGGAATGTGATTACATGACATGGTACAACTCTGTGCAGAGGCACACAAACTACTTGTGAGTGAGTTGTCTTGAACTGGAGGAAGCAGTGCATCATGCAGCAATACAGGCTCCTTGGGATTTTTAGTCCTGCTGAGGAGTGGGATTGCTGAAGTATTCATAGAATGGTAAGGTTGGAAGGGACCTCAAGGATCATCTAGTTCCAACCCCCTGCCGTAGGCAGGGACACTTCCCACTAATACAGGTCACTCAAGGCCTCCTCCAACCTGGCCTTGACCACCTCCAGGGAGGGAGCAGCCACCACCTCCCTGGGCAACCTGTGCCAGTGTCTCACCACCCTCACTGTAAAGAACTTCCTCCTGACATCCAGTCTAAATCTCCCCTCTGCCTATATTCCATATAGGTCAACAATTATTTTTTTGATTAGGTATTTTGATGGGGTTATTAAAATAAATTCAGTTCATAATGGTAGCAATATTCTATAATGGTAATTGCAGTTGTGCTTCAAGAAATCTGCTTACTTTTATGAATTACTGTTGAATATTTGTGCTTTAGCAATAAGGACAATTAGGAATTTCTTGTATTAAACCACTCCATTTTAGTTATCAACCACTGTAATAATATTACCTTACCTTTGAGGAAATTTAGATGAAGCTGTGATTAGTTTATGCATTGTCATTTTAAAATTAATTTTGATAAATCTTTACTGAGGAGGAGTATTGATTGAACTTGCCTCTTGCTCAGTGAACATATCATCACAGTATCACAGAATGGCCTAGGTTGGAAGGGACCTCAGGAATCATCTACTCCAACCTCCCTGCCATGGGCAGGGATGCCTCTCAACTGGACTGTTTCAGACACCAATTGGCTTGTGCTGAACAATAAGTTGCCTTCCTCAAATTATCAGCAAATGCTTTTTTTAAACCCTATTAAGCTAAAGTAAGAGTGACTTGTGAACAACAGAACTGGAACTCACCTGGGAGGGAATTGAAGTAGATAAAAGACAGACTTTTTTTTTTTTTCTACTGCATTATAATTATGTTAGGTATAAAATTCCTAAAACTGTGAGTGTAAGAAAATTCTGTACCAGACCTCAACCCTTTGGGCTGATTTTTTTTTTTTTGTTTCTGTCTTTGTAGTTGGCTGTTTGTGTTGGGTTTTTGTTGTTTCGGGGTGGTTTTTGGTTGTTTTTTTTTTTGTGTGTGTGTGTGTGTGCATGGGGTTTTTTGTGTGTTTTTTTTTTTTGCAAGCCCTAAAGCAATGATTGGAAGAGAGCAAATTCAGCAGGAAATCTAACCACAGGCAAGGTGACGTTAATCTCAAAGATGTTCTGGATGAACTTGAACTGTCTTGAAAAATACAAACAAACACACAGACGAAAAAAAAACCCTGCAGGGACAACTTTTGAATAACCGAACTTAGCCAGCACTTCGGTAGTAGCAACAGCAACAGTGGATTGTAAATCAGGAGCTGGGGTGTTTAAAACAAAGCCACCAACCACCACAAAACTGCTTCACTTAATCTGTTTTGAATTTGAACATTTTAGTTAGGTGAGGGATTGCCAATGCTTGGTCTGTTCTAGTGCTTATGACATTGATTTCCAGTGGAGCTGGATCTGTGGTGCTAGTGGTAGATATTAAGTCGCAGAATGTTAGGGGTTGGAAGGGACCTCTAGAGACGTCAGCCTGGAGAAAATCCAGGCTCAGGGCAGACCTTACTGCTCTCTACAACTACCTGAGAGGAGGTTGTAGCCAGGTGGCGTTGGTCTCTTCTCCCAGGCACCCAGTGACAGAACAAGAGGAGACAGTCTCAAGCTGCACCAGGGCAGGTTTAGGCTGAATGTTAGGAAGAAGTTCTACACAGAAAGAGTGATTTGCCTTTGGAATGGGCTGCCTGGGGAGGTGGTGGAGGCACCATCCCTGGAGATGTTTAAGAGAAAACTGGATGAGGCACTTGATTGATTAGAAGGTGTTGGGTGATAGGCTGGACTCAATGATCTCAAAGGTCTTTTCCAGCCTGGTTAATTCTGTGATTCTGTGAGATTGGCAGAGGGGTTGGACTTGATAAAGTAGGATTACCTAGGCAGGCCACAAAGGAACACATCCAGGTGGGTTTTGAAAGCCTCCAGAGAGGAGGACTTATTCTGTACTTTGTATTTCTGGTGTTTACCACATTCAATTCTGCTTTATACTACACTTCAAAACCAAAATAAATCTGTCTTATAAATATATGTTCCATAGTATATACTCTAATGCATATCACAGCTACGTTTTACTGTATTTACAGATTATAGTTAATAACCAAACTCCAATAGTACATTAAAGGGCAATTGTAGAAGAGGTTCCATTCAGGGTATGGTTCTGTAAATAAAATGTAAAACCTAACAAGCATAATGCACTTGAGTGGCTGTGGACAATTTTGTTTTGGTATTTTCCCATGTCAGTCTGTAAAAAAAAGAAAAAAAAAATCATATACATGTATGAACATAACAGTAATTCAGCTGCATGAGTAATCAGAAGCATCAAGAGCTGTGGCCTAACACCACAGATTCAACTGTAGATCAAGCATTCCAAGGAAGAAGATAAGGCTTGTTCCTGTGCTATGCCTGTTTGTCAGTGTTGAATATGCACATACTCAAACCTTGAATAAAAACCTACTGAGGTTGCCCAGGGAGGTTGTTGAAGGGCAGGTTGTCCAGGGCCTTGACCAATCTGGTTTCATGGAAGGTGCCCCTGCACATGGCAGGGTGGTTGGAACTAGATGATCTTTAAGGTCCATTCCAACACAAGCTGTTCTATGGTTCTATGACATGCTCAGTGGAACATTACTGATCTCACTCCAACAGCTAACAAGAAACAGAGTAGCTTTTTAGATTTTCCTTCACAGCAAATGGAAACTATTTTCTGAGTGTGGAGGTTCTTCTTTACATGGAAAAAGTATTATGGGAAGCCAGTATTTTTAAAAAGTAATGCCATCCTTCCTCATGTATTCTTAATCAGGCAGCGTTTTCTTTCCTGCATATTCCTGGACACTGACCAGTGTGCACCAGAGTAGCTACTATACAAAATAATTATTGTCCTTGTGCCTTGTTAGGTTATGGGTCTTCATCTGCCAGTATCACAGAATCACAGAACAATAGGGATTGGAAGGGACCTCTGCAGACCAGGTCCAAGCCCCTACCAAGACAGGTTCACCTAAAGAAGGTCGCATAGGAACATGTCCAGATGGGTTATTGAAGATCTCCAGAGGTGGAGACTCCACTGCACTGGGCAGCCTGTGCTTCAGTAGTTCTGCCACTCTCTACATGCAGAAGCTGCAGTGCCCCTTTGGAGAGTGTTAAGTGTTACAGCAGCTGATTTCAACTGACTGATCATATTTTTTCTTTTTGATATCTTTGCTGGTTATTAAGATGATCACTGCTTTCATTGCTCTGCCTCAGAAGTCACTGGCATGCCTGAGATAGTGTGATAGATTTTAAGTGTGTTCCTGTATCTGGGGAGGAAGAACAACAGATGGCAGTACAGGTTGGGGACTGCCTTGCTGGAAGGCAGCTCCGGGGAGAAAGACCTTGGAGTCCTGGGGGACAGCAGGTTCTCCATGGGACAGCAAAGTGCCCTTGTGGCCAAGAGAGCCAATGGCATCCTGCAGTGCATCAAGAAAAGTGTGGCCAGCAGGTCTAGGTAGGTTCTTCTCCCCCTCTACTCTGCCTTAGTGAAACCACACCTGGAACAGTATGTCAAATTTGGACTCCCTATTTCTTCCTGGGGTTGAAAACCTCATAGGCAGAAACTACAGCAATAAGACAGTTTGTTGCTGAACTGGGAATAGTAGCAGTGGTTTTATATTTCATAGCACTATACATTTTTTACAACCTATAAAAAGATGTTTTAATTCCTCATTTTGTTATGCCTGACAGTGTTGCAGCATAACCACACTATAGGGATAAGTCTGCAGGGTAAATACATAGCAGATTTGTGGTGTGCATTATATTCAGCACCTCCTAACTGGTAGTCTGGATTTTGTCTTTGAAGGTTATTATGTTTGTGTTATCTGAGAGGAGAACAGAATCTGTAGTCTAGTCATAAGGCATTTTTGGGCTGTGGAAATAGCTGTGATATTCTGCCTTACAGGACAAGGAGGCTGATGTTTCCAGGGTTCTGATAAACTGCTGCTGTTACAAAGATCACAAAGGGGACAAAAAATGGCACCATGTGACATGTTTCCCATTTACAGTGGTTGTTACAATGATGGAGCACATGAACTTAGTCCATTCTCATTAAAAACCAAAGAGTTCATCATTGTTACAGGTCTCTCAGTACATGCTGTGTTTCTTGATATATCTGATGCTTTCTTGTTTCATAACTCATCATCAATAGGATGAAACTACTGAGTTTTGACTGATCATCTGAGTAGCAGCGTAACTGTCAGGAGAATGTTATTACTGAGTGATGAGGTGCATAAACTCTAATTGAGACAATGTGGATAACTGCTGAAGAATCAATATAGAATTCCGTGTATAGAAAACATACTGCAGGTATCCAAGTAGTTATTCAGCATCTCCCTGTTACTCACTGTGATACAAAAGCTTGTACCTGAGCAGGCATTGCTGTATGTAAAGGTATTTAAGTAGATACTGTGCATTTAAAAATTTATTTCCAGCATCTCAAATATTTGGATTTGAAATTCTCAGCATTTGGAGAAAAGTAGGCTGAGAGGAGACGTTTTCACTCTTTACAACTCCCTGAAAGGAGTTTGGAGTGAGGTGAGTGTTGATCTCTTCTTCCTGGTAACAAGCAACAAGACAAGAGGAGGTATCATTATGTTGTACCAGGGGAGGTTTAGATTTGATGTTAGAGAGACTTATTCACTGAAAGGGTTCTCAAACACTGGACCATGCTTCCCAGGGAGATGCTTGAATCACTGAAGGTGTCTAAAAGAGGCAGAGATGTGACGCTAAGGGGCATAGTTTAGCACCAGACTTGATTGGGTCAGATAATGGTTGGACTCCACAATCTTACAGATCTTTGCCAACCAAAACAATTCTGTGATTCTATGACAATTTAGACACCATTTAGATAAAAAGCATGTAGTACATTCTTGGTAGTTGTGGACCAAATCTGTACAACTGTGTAGAATTTCAGTGAAACTTCAGAGAAACCACAAGGATCAAACTGAGTAGACCACGGGAAAGAAAAGCAAGGTTTTGATTTGCTAATTCAATGCCTGCCTTTCTTAGCACTTCATTTTAGCTAAGAATGTTTTAATCCTTAGGAAAATAATTTATTCCCTTCCCTTTGAATTTGGAGAGGACTCTGTTATGAATAAGGGTAGCTAGTACGTATTTCCAAGGAATTGAGATGCCTCTTGATCAAATCACACAGCATAGCTTTAGCAAGATCATAGAATACAGTGGGTTAGAAGATCTGAACTCTCTTTTAACTGGTCTGATAAACAACATGAAACAGTTGTTCAGTAAACCTTTTTCAGAGATTTAAACCTATCATCTGTTCTTGGGACTGCAGAGATACTCTGAATTAACATTATAATATTAAAACTCTTTGCATTTAAAAACTGTCTTCAGTACTTTCAAAAGGATGGTTTCAGGCTATTCTATTTGTCTTCTTTATGGAAGAAAATACTGCTTTTGTTGTCTTTGGGTGGATATTTTGTTGTCTTGTATTTTACCAGTCCATGAGTTTCGCATTCTTTTTTGATGTCCTTAGCTGAATACTTTGATCTTTTAAAGCCCTGTTGTGCTTTGGCAAAAGATTCCTTTCAGCAAGAATTGTCCCTCCTTTTCTGTTGTGTTTTTGTTACTCTTGGTGGTACAGCAATGCTTGCAGAGCCAGTTAAAGAATAATGCCTTATTGTGCCAGACGCTACAAAAAACTCACGGTAATAAATATGAAGAGCATTTGTGTACATTCATAAGACATGTAAACATCAGGAAAGGAAACGTTGTGCAGCTGATCTGATGATGGAAATCTTTTATTCAGGGTACTGCTTAGTTTTCTTGTTAGTAGGCATAGTTAGAATCTTCTATTTTAAATTGAACCTAAAAATGTGTTTGCTGTTTTTGAGGTGGTTATTTGAGCTATAATTGCACATGCTCTTTCATCTCTGCAGTGGCTGTTCAAATCCAGCTCAGTCTGAAGTGGGAGTCAAACTAGTGTAGTTCAGTTGCTGAGTGTTGGGAATAGAATTGTCTCATGTTGTATCCCTAGAGAATTGTGACACTGATGAACAATATGAAGATCTCTGTCAACAACATAGTAAGAATGAACTATACCCCTCTGCAACACATCTGCACACAATTAGCTCCTAAGCTGCCTCAAAAGAAATTCTAGAGTTTGCATGCAGACACTGAAATAAAGGCTATTGTTGTTTCTAAAGCATTAATTAGATCTGCAGATTTTGAAGGATGTAAATGTGCCACGCTGTACAATTTCTGTTGGTTAGGACTTGGACTGTAGTTGCAACTTCTCTCATAAAACTACATTTGTTCAAGTTCTTTTTTATTTGAAATGACCTAGGATGACTTGAAGTCCCTTAGACTTCGAGTGTGTGTGAGACATAAAACTGGCGAGGGGCGACGGGCACAAGCTGGAACACAGGAGGTTTAACTTAAGGAAAAATTTCTTTCCTTTGAGGGTGCCAGAGCCCTGGAACAGACTGTCCAGAGAGGTTGTGAAACCTCCTTCTCTGGAGAATTTCAAAACCCACCTGGACATGTTCCTGTGCAGTCCGACCAAGGTGAACCTGCTGTAGCAGGTGAAGGGTGTAGAGAACAAATCTTACAAGCAGTGTCTGAGGGAACTGGGACTGTTCAGTTTGGAGAAGAGGAGGCTGAAGCGAGACCTCGTTGCTATCTACAGTTCCCTGAAAGGAGGTTGGAGTGAGGTGAGGGTCAATCTCCTCTCCTTAGTATCAGATGATAGAATGAAAGGAAGTGACCTGAAGCTGTGCCAGGAGAGGTTTAGTTTGGATAGTAGGGGGTATTTCTTTGTTGGAACAGTGGTCAGGCATTGTAATAGGATGCCCAGGGAGGAGATGGAGTCACCATCTCTGGAGGTGTTCAAGAAGTGCGTAGATGTGGTAATGTGGGACATGGTTTAATGGCCATTGTGGTGTTAAGCTGACAATTGGACTCAATTTAGAGGTCTTTTCTAGCCAAAACAATTCTATGATTCTATTATTCTGTGGAGTATTTAATTACTCATTAAAATGATACTGATAGACTGCATATGATAACGCCAACTTTTCTTCTGGCCTTTGGAGTGGCTTTGACAAGATATTTTTATATTTGGAATGCCTAACTTTATGCTCAGGATAAAATTTGAAGATAGCTAGAAATGTATTAGAATCATAGAATGGTAGGGATTGTAAAGGACCTTCAGAGATCATCAACCCCCCTGCCCAAAGCAGGATCACCTAGGGCAGGTCACACAGGAGCGCGTCCAGACAGATCTTGAAAGTCTCCAGTGGAGAAGACTCCACAACCTCTCTGGGCAGCCTGCTTCAGGGCTCAATTTTTAATTTATGGAAAGTATAACTTAGGGATGAGCTCTTTCTAGACAATTTGGTTATCATCCCTTATTAGACAAAAGAGTCATGAGATAAATTTTAAGTCTGGTGTTCATGTAAACAGCAAAGCTGCCCTTGTGTTGTACAAGTGAAAGGAAGAAAAATGTAACTTGACAGGGGAAGCGCAGATACAGGAAAAGCAAGTCAAATATTGTTAGTATATGTATATTAGTGTAGTATAGTATAGTATGTATAGTATACACTACAGTATAGTGTAGTATGTATAGTAGTGTAGTATTAGATGCACTGGATTGGTTTAATTACTTTCTGCATTTTGTCTAAAAGAAGATGGATTTGACATCTTTGTAGTGATTCACACTTGACAGAGATTTTGTTTGCATCTGGAAACAGAGGAGATATCATGATTTTCCCTGAATCTTGCAATAAATTCACAGTGTAGACAGAACTTAGGCCTTTGGTTCTGTTGTTGCTGAGCTCCCATTTTGCACTCCACTGGGAAATTCATTTACAGATCGTCTACAGATAGTTCTCTTCATCACTCTCTTAAGTCTTAAAAGGATATTGAACAGGTCCAGAGGAGAACTGTGAAGATAATCAGAGGGCTGAAGCACCTCTTCAATCAGGACAGGGTGCAAGAGTTGGGGGTGTTCACCCTGGAGAAGAGAAAGTTCCAGGGAGACCTTAGAGCAGCCTTCCAGTACATGAAGGGGGCCTGTAAGAGAGCTGGGAAGAGACTTTTTACAAGGGCTTCTAGTGACAGAATGAAGGGGAATGGATCGAATCTGGAAGAGGGGAGATTTAGTTTGGATATT
>VWYK01083180.1:0-12313 GCA_013399775.1 Semnornis frantzii | reverse complement strand
TTACTATGTTTCTAGGAAGTTGCATTGTAATATTCGATTTGGAATTTTAATGATGACCAAACAATGCATAATTTGAACCTCACCGACATCTTCGGGGTGATCGTAGAGTAGAAACTTTGTACGATTTGTTTCTGTTTACTACCATTGGCAATCCTGCACTAAAATTGTGTGTGTTTCAGCTGAGATCATTAGGCAATAGAATTGAGCAAGAGATGGGATCTTGTGCTACAATGGAGAAGTGAGATGTTCTTTTTGGAAATACACCAGAAGGTCAGGAATTTTCATATAACATCAAAGCCAAAGAACTAAAGTGCAGGCTGCTCCTTTGTAGAGGTATCATGATTATTTATATTTTTTTTTTTAGTTAGTTTGATGAGAGATATCTTCTAGGCATGAATCAGTTTCTGATGGTGGAAACAGCTTTCCATGTTGATAGGGTTATCTTCTTACTGTTGCCTGTTTTCTTCTGACAGTGATTGTGACTGCTATCAGGCAGGATATGGAAGTTTGACAGTTCCTGTGTACTCTCTGATACATTCTCTGTTTACATAAAGCGGAGGGAAATACCTTCACTCTGCATTGCCTTTTGCTTTAACGGAGCAAACAGATCCAAAAAAGACTAAATGAAAACTCCATGTGCCAGAGAAGTATTTCATAAAACAAGCAAGAGAAGCTGTGTGTATTTCAGATGTAACATTTCAATTATTTTTTCTTTCCTTGCCTTATTAGTGAAAGGAACAGAAAAGACTACTCTTTCCCACTTTTGGGTCTTTCATAACAATCTCGATACATGTTTTTATTGTTTAACCTCTCCCCTCAAACACTGTAAACCAGCTACCTAATGTTCCCACTTATACCGTCTGCCTGACTGTAGTCAGTTCTGGTGTTCAGAATCTAAAGTGTCTGAAATGGATAGATTTTCCTTGTAATTTGATTTGTTTCTAACAGTATAAATTGGTTCTCCTGTATCACAATACAATTTTTAATATGGAAGTGTTTTAGGAAAAAGAATGAGATTAGAGTAATTACCATACAAAGTGTTCTCAAAAAGCACAGCCAACACAAGGAAACCAAGATTGCCATAGATAAGAAACGTCATTACAAACATAGCTCAGGTCTATTGTGACTTGTGGCCATAAACACAGGAAGTAATTTTCCTCCTGGATCTTTTTAAAATATACGAACAAAATAAAATCATTGCAGATATGGTGCTTAGGAGATGCTGAAAGGCCATATAAATGTCTGGGCAGTAGGATGCAAGTATCCTGTATTTAGGCAGAACAGGATCCTTTTGAGAGGACGAATGATTTTTATTTGCAGGTACATGAATTCATAACTCCTCACTGTTATTATTTTTTTCTTTAAAGATGTTACCACTAAAACACCAGCAACTGAGACAGAATTACGTACCTTTGTTACAACACTTCCTTTCTTAACAGTCAAGTAATGGGGTAGGGTGTCCCTGTTCTTACACTCTGAACAGTATGTTCACAGAATTGCTTAGAAAACCTCTTCACTTCTGTTTTCGTTATGTCAGCTACAAGAAGTACATGCAGAAGCTGTAGGCACTTTAATAATTAACCGGAGAAGCATCTAGATTGATTTAAAAACCTCAGGCAAACACCATATATATGAAACAAATTAGCCCTGCTGAGATAATAACTTAAGACAATTTAATCTCCAGAAGTTTACCACATTCTTCAGTAAAGACCAAATAGTGTATGTGTTTATCAGTACATGTGCAGTGCATTTGTTTATCCCGACTTGTGTTATTTTCTGTGATCAATAGGTAATTTTCTGCTTTTATTTACAGTTCAGCCAACAGTACTTTCATTGCTTTCTCAGGAGACTATTAACAGTTGTATTTGTGTATCATACACATGCTTTTTAATCCCTCTGTAAGTATGTTCTTTATAAATGCATATTTTGTGCTAAAGCTTAGCTAAGTATCTTGCTCTTGTATTTTTGACTTAAAAATGTGTTATTCATGTTATATTTAACAGTTAAATCTTCCAAATTCAAACTGGTATTATGTCAGGAAAAAAAGGAATAAATGTTTTTTAGTTATCTGGCCATCTTATTTTCTGGTTCCATACTTTCTGCAGTTCAATGACTTTTCCTAAATGTTTTGAAAAATTGAATTTTGTCTGTAAATAGTCTTCATTTACCAATTATTCTGCATTGAAATAAACTCTTCCCTAAATCATTGTTTTTACTAAGCCCTGAGGGCAAAGCAATTGCTTTCATTTTATATTCAGAGCAGCAGACTCCTGAACAAACAAAAGATGTTTGGGTAGGACAAACAATGTTTGCCCATTAGAGGGACTCTTTAAAATGAAATCTGCAAATCAAAGTTCTTAGTATATTAAACTGCAACACTTGGAGTGAAATTATTTTTGTATTGTAGCTGGTAATGGAGTCTGGATTGGTGGTAATCTTGCAGATTGTTTTTTTTTTTGGTAGTATTTTCCAGAGAAAGTGTTTCGCTTTCCTCCACTAATTAAATTCTTACTAGATGCAAATCACAGCATTGGTTTGCATAAAGAGGTCAAGTGGTTAAAGCGCTGCTAAGATTTTTTTTGGCACCCTATAGCTGTATAGTGGCCATATGAATTTTGACATATGAAACTGTAAAAGCCCATAGACTTCTTGAAGATAGGATTTAATCTTATTTCCCCGTTTCAACTCATCCCCTGTAGATTGTAGTCATACTTTACTGCACAGTCAAGCATACAAAATAAAGAATATGCTTCATTAGTGTGAGAATAGGAATTGTAGTTAAACATGAGATAGCACTGCAAAATGTGGTTGCAAGACTAAGCTTTCTATAATTTATTTTACTTACATTTCTCTCTGTCTGGATCTCCAGCAGGATTATGGATAGTGCAGAGAAAAATTACGGAGTAATCATCATTCCAGAAATTATACAGGGGTCTCTGTAGGAAAGCATGCAAACTAATTAAATAACATGAATTTCATTTCATAAGTGGTTAGAAATTAGATTGATCAGAATATAAACTAAAACTGACAGTTGGCAAGTTTTGTTTCAAGTGAAACAAAATGTTCAAGTGGAAGCACTGATTTTATTAAAAAAAAAAAAAGGCAAACAAAAAAACTCCAAACCAACCTTAATTTGTTGAAATAAAAAGTCAAACTGAGTATTTGCAACATTTAATTTCAGTATTTAAAAAAAAAAATTATAAACATTTTTCCAAAATTCATGCACATTTTCTAAGCATTTTTGTGATATCATCCTGGCATGTTACCACTATCAAGTTCAGTGGAGAAAATGTTATTGATTTCTCAATATTGAAAGGAGATAAAGTAATTTACAACACAACCATAAGTCAAGATAGACTATTGCTAGCTGTAACAATGTAAATTTAAAACTAAGATATTCAAAGTCTTGTGGAAGTGGTGGAGAGCATTCTAAAATCTAACTCCAGATGCTACTCTTTGGTAAACTTGCCATGATACTGTAAAATTATGGCTTCAAGTTTTATCACACTTCTCATGAAAAGTCTTGGGTTTTTTTGTTGTTTTTTTTTTTTTTTTTTTCACTCTGCTCTTCCTAGAAGAGGCTCTCCTACATAACCCATATTCAGCAAAAATCATATTCCTGAGAGACAGGTTTTGGTAAGTATTTTGAGAAAGATTTTTAATTCTGCTATGGTATTAGGGCTGTGTCAAAACAAAAGCCAAGTAAGACATTAAAACAGAAAACACCATGTAATTTTTCCATTGTAGCTTTTTCTGTTATTTGCAATTTGATTCTGTGGTTTCTAGCTTGATTTGTAAATCCCAGACAGAAACCACTGGCTACTGTTAACTTTCAAAAGTTCTCTTCTTCAGTAGAGACAAGAGAATGAGGTTTAGAATCAAGAACACTGGTTCGGTAGACCCAATGACAGAGTATGAGGCTCCTCAGAGCCTCCTCAGAGTGCCCTCTGTGGTCTGGAAATTAAATGTTATTAGAAGCTAATCTAGCAGGCTTTTCTTCCCAAGCTAAGTGTAAGAAAACAAAAGACTGGTCATGTGCTTACAAACATCTTTTGTGTGGTTGGGATGTGGGCTTGCTAGTCATCCTTCTGCCTCCATGATCCCATATCAGAGCTGACATCCTTACTCCCTAGTAGCATGAACTGACTCAACCTTCTGAAATTTGAGTCATGTATACTGTGAGATACAAAGATGATGGAAAAGTTCTTGGATCAGCAGCTGTTTATCAGCAGCTGACTTTACTGGAACGGCTTAGTGAGAAAGCCTGTAACATGAGCATGTCTGGTAGTGAAGGAACAGAGTCAGTATGGGTGTAGTTGGATGCTTGATTCCACCTTCTTTTTTATCTTATCTTAAGTTTCAGCACTATCTGTGTATTTAACCATGACCTCCAAAGCTGTAGCTCTTCAATCAGCTTACTTGTGTTAGCCTTCTTTTACCCAAGTACAGAAGGCAGCATATGTTTGGTTTGGTGGTTTTGTTTTTTTTTTCTTCCCCCTAAGGGGGCCTATGTGGTAAAAGTGATTATATGTAAACTGGGAAAAAACTCCAGAGGCACATATGGAGCTATCCAAAATCATGGAATCATAGAATGGTTTAGTTTGGAAGGGACCTCAAAGACCATCTAGTTTCAACCCCCTGCCGGAGGCAGGGACACCTCTCACTAAAACAGGTCACTCAGGGTCTCCTCTAACCTGGCCTTGAACACCTCCAGGGAGGGAGCAGCCACAACCTCCCTGGGCAACCTGTTCCAGTGTCTCACTACCCTCACTGTAAAGAACTTCTTCCTAATATCTAGTTTAAATCTCCTCTCTGCCAGTTTAAACCCATTACCCCTCATCCTGTCATTACAAGACCTTGTAAATAGTCCCTCCGCTAGGCCCCCTTCAGATACTGAAAGGCCTCCTCGAAGCCTTCTCTTCTCTAGGCTGAAGAGCCCCAGTTCTTGTAGCCTAGCTAAAGGGCCTCAACTTTCATTGCCTGTGTTTCTATTATCAAAAACTTGTGAATCACAGAGTCCATGGCACAGGTCACATACTTATTGTTGCATGTCACCACATATGGTAGCAGAAAAGGCAGTTCAGCCTTTGTCTGGAGCTTCATCCATAGTACTGTAATGTGACCTTCAAAAACATGCTGGGGTAGTTTCAGTGTTTACAGAGGAGTAAGGAAGCTATTGTGTGCTCTGTTACATACATATTTTAAAATATTAATAGAAATGCTCTTTCAAATCTCTCCCCAATCAGTTTATTTCCTTCTGAAATATATGTTGAAACCTAAACTGTTTGTGATGTAGCATGAGAGATGCATGACAACTAGTGCTGGTGCAAGAATAGAAATCACATTTGAATGCCAATTACTAGTTAAAAACCAAGCCCATTACCTCTACCCAACAGAGTAAGGGTACTAAGTTATGCAGAGTTAAAGTGAGTTTCAGTTGCAAACACATCATGGTCTCTGGAGAATAAATGATATGAGCTCAGGCCAGTAATACTGGAAAGACTTTCTACAATATAACAGCATATATGATCTTTGAAATAGGAGTGTTTTCCCTGGAGCTTCTTACCTGCCAGGGAAAATAATGCAAGTGCATCTAATGCTCCTAGTCTCAAACAGACCAAACAAATGCAGGTTTGTGTCTATCACTGACAAGACAATTTTCATATGAAGCATATTTTATCTTTTGGATAAAAAGAAATTTCTGCATTTCATTTTAATGTTAAAAGCCTTTTGAACATGACACTGGCACAGCCAACAATATCTTCTGAAATATAAGAGTTTGCAGGGAAAATAGAGGAAAAAATAGATCTTTTTATGAGGAAGTCTGCCTTACTAATTTAATTTGCCTTCCATCTTGAAAATTGTCTGCTTTTGTGAAGCCTAAAAATACTGTCACTTAGTAAATACTGTAGCAGGGGCCTGTGAATGCAAATGTGTTTCTTAACTTTTCAGTCAGTTTTTCCAGATTGCTTTCTAAACTTGCAGCTGCATTTCTGCCGTGATTTTCAAGCTGTAGGATAAGAACTAGTCAAGGATGAGCTTTTTGCAGCGTCTAGATCAGCTGATCAAATCCTGTCGATAAATGGACCGAGGAAGGCAGATACAGTAATGTCCCAAGACCTGCTCCTCAGTGGTGTTGATGTTGAAAGGATATAGAGGTATTCACATTATCCTATTCCATTCCAGTTTTGCAAGTCCAGTGTTTCCATAATGTAGCAGTGTATTGCTGCCTAGGAAGCCCTTTGAAATTTGAGAAACCTCCTTATAGCTGATTCAAAAGCAGCTTTGGAAAAACCCACTCCTCTTTGCAGGCTGAATTAGATGTAAATTAGATTTGTGTCCATCAAGGGTAACTTAGAAACAATGAAGACATGACATATGGTGTCCTCATCCTGCTGGCAGCACTGTTTTCTTTATAATAAATAGAAGTTTTCCTTCCTTTGTCAGGATGTGCACATGGAAGAAGAACCTCTGTTGGGGCAGTGGCCAGCTTCACAACTGGTCTCTTTTTTATGTCATGTTTTTTTGTTGTTGAGGGTTTTGTTTCATGGTTGCTTTGGTTTTTTGTGTTTGGTTTGGGGTGTTTTTTTTTGGGGGGGTGAGGGTTTTTTGGGTTTTTTTTGTGTGTACTTTGTTGTTATACTAGTTAGCACTTCTATTATAAGTTGCTTAGAATAGAATAGAATCATAAGAACACTCCGGGTTGGAAGGAACCTTGAAAGGTCATCTAGTACTTTGTGCAGCCTGTTCCTCTGTGTATAATTTCTAAGCCTCATCTAAACCTTTCTATTTGGTATGTGAAATGGAAATTTGCAGCCATTCTGAGAGACTCCAAGAGAAACTAAGAACTTTTCATCCAAAAGGATGTTTTGCCCTTCTCTTTCTTCTGACTCAGAGTCTAGGACTTAATTTATTTTAGAAAGGAAATATCTAGCCATCTGATGTACAGTAAATATGACATTGTTTTCTACCATCTATCAAGAGCAATTTGTCAACAGATTAGAGTTCATGCTGTCTGTGGGATGCTATGGTGGTCCACAAATGAGTAGTTATAGAAGCACCACAGTATGGCCTATGTAGAGGATGAGCAAAATCATAATAAACTGGACTGGGTTTTGCCTGACAAATTTGGTGGCTTTTTATGATGAAGTCACAGTGACAGTGGACAAGGGAAGGGCAACTGATATCATCTACCTGGACATGAGTAAGGCATTTGACTCTGTTCCACATGACATCCTGGTCACCAAACTGGAAAAACATGGATTTGATGGGTGGACCACTCACTGGATAAGGAATTGGCTGGATGGTCACACACAGAGAATGGTGATCAATGGCGCAACGTCCACCTGGAGACCAGTGACAAATGGCATCCCTCAGGGGTCAGTGCTGGGACCAGTGCTGTTTAACATCTTTGTCAGTGACGTGGACAGAGGAATTGAGTGCACCCTCAGCAAGTTTGCAGCTGACCCCATGCTGTGTGGCACAGTCGACTTGCTAGAGGGNAGAGCAGTGTGGCCAGCAGGGCAAGGGAGGGGATTCTACCCCTTTGCTCTTGTCAGACCCCACCTGGAGTACTGTGTACAGTTCTGGAGCCCCCAGCACAGGAAGGACATGGAAGTGTTGGAACAGGTCCAGAAGAGGGCCACAAAGATGATCAGAGGGCTGGAGCAGCTCTGCTATGAGGACAGGCTGAGAGAGCTGGGGCTCTTCAGCCTGGAGAAGAGAAGGCTTCGAGGAGACCTTATAGTAGCCTTCCAGTATCTGAAGGGGGCCTACAGGAAGGCTGGGGAGGGACTATTTACAAAATCTTGTAATGACAAGACAAGGGGCAATGGGATTAAACTGGCAGAGGGGAGATACAGACTGGATGTTAGGAGGAAGCTCTTTACAGTGAGGGTGGTGAGGCACTGGAACAGGTTGCCCAGGGAGGTTGTGGCTGCTCCCTCCCTGGAGGGGTTCAAGGCCAGGTTGGATGAGGCTTTGAGTAACCTGTACTAGTGGGAGGTGTCCCTGCCTATGGCAAGGGGTTAGAACTAGATGATCCTTGAGGTCCCTTCCAACCTTACCATTCTATTATTCTATGATTCTATGTTGGAAAAATCTGGAAAGAGATCTTAGATGAGATTATCTAGATGATTTAGAGCATCATGGAGTTTTGTCTCATGGAGGAGATGTCTCTAATAAGGCTTTCCAAAAGCTTGGATGAATTCTTGTCTCTTCATCCTTTATTCTTTTTGCTGGAACTGGTTCATATTCTTCCCCCCAGGAAATCTGAGATTTCAGCTGTCAGGCTTTGAAATGATCTACAGTCAATGGGTGACAAATTCCTCTTCAAATTCTTCTCTATCAAATCATCTGATCAATTCAGGTTAAGCTAACCCAGTATCAGCCTGATCCTAAATATGGGGGGTGAAACACTGCTATTCTGTGTCCACTAAAGTGACCTCAGATTCAACAGATTCACTTCCTTAATGACTACCTTTACTTCACCTTCTCATCCTTGACCATTGGACACTCTACCTTGGAATGTAAAAATATGAAGTTGTAGGTGTGGAACAGTCAAATATGCAAAAACGTAATTTCAACCTGGCACTAACAGAACATAAAATTAAAAACAATGCTTTATTAGATAAGGAAGAACTGATTCTTAGGCCCCAGTCCTCAGCTATCAAATGTTCTGTGGACTCTAACCCACAACATTTGAAACAGGAAAACCAGAAAAATCTGTTTCCTACAGATCGTGTTGACGTAATAGTATACAAGGTAATTAATATTCTGGATTTCAACCTGGCCCATTGGAATCCTCAAAGGCAAATCGAGACAAGAAAGCAAACAAAACATTTCCTTTCTTTTTCAGTGAAAGATAAATAGGAACAACTAAGCAAGCTCTGACAAGCTTCGGAACCTGATATGAAATTGGATTGTATTATACCATCTAAAGAGGATGCCAGAGTCATCAAATTGATAAGAGTAACTTGTTCCACTAAATAAATCTCTCTTTCAGGAAGAAAAAGGTAATAGTTGGTGACTAGAAACCCTTTTAATCCAGAACAGAATTGTCGTCTATGAAACTAAAAGCTGACGGTTTAAAAAGCTTAACCTTAACCACTTGCTAGACACTAGGGCAAGTCATCTCTCAACATTTTTTTTGTCGTTGTTCTCAAGCTGTTTAGTTAGGAAACAACTCCTAGATGCATGAAATCTGCAGAAAAACAGTGGAACAGATCTCCAACAGTTGAGACCAGTTGTTTCACTATTCCATCCAAATTCAGCTTAAAAAGCAAAATATGCTTGAAGTTTGCTACCCTTTCCCCTGATCTTTCCCTAATTCAATTATGTAAACGGTGAAGGAGTGAGACAGAGAGAACATACTTTCTCTGCACACGGGTGGCTATCGGTATGTAGTAGTCTAAAGCCAGTGGTACTTGTGATGAATTGATCGATCTTGCTCTTTTGATACATCTACCAAGTTGTGGTATTGGAGAAGTTATAGTATCCTGGTGGATTTTAAAACTGTTCTTTTACTAAAAAACGTGACATATGGCAAGAGGTTTGTTTTTTTTACCAGCTTCAGTACTTTCTCCTTTCTTCTGACACAAGGTAAGAGGGTGGTGCAGGATGTTTAAAAAATACACTGATTTAATGGTTATGGTTTAAAAACAATTTAATACAAATTTATCACTCCATTAATTTTTTTCATGTGTGAGTAGAATTATATATCCAACAACCCCTCAAGTGCTGCCAAAAAATACAAGTTATACAAGCAGGCATGTCACAGGCTGACAGTGACTCAAGTCTTGGCAGCTGCCCTATAAACAAAGCTACCGAATTGGTATGAATCTGTCTAATCACAGAACTTCTTATGCAGCTCACTTTCAAAAACATGCTTTAAAGAATTACTAGAGAGTGAAAATTGTATCAAAATGCATGGATTACTAATGAGCTGAAAAACTAGAGTGGGTTTTAAAAATCCAATTATAATAGCTGTATTTCAGTCTCTGAGTTTTAATCAGACATGAATATGTGCTAATTCTAAAGCAAAGGTTTGCAAATCAAAATGCATTCTCTTTCTGTAATGCTTTAATTTGCATTTCTGCTTTGAGATTCAGACTCTAATTCCTATGCCAAATACCACTGTCAGAACTGCTCATCACCTACAAAACCTGATTTTGAATATTAGACAAATATTGAAGATCCAGTAGCGTAGGTTACTTTATGGAAGATCAGAGGCCACTTCATGCATTTTGACTGTTTCAAATATACAAAAAATTAACAGCATGCAAGAGAAAAGAAAATAAAAGAAGTAGAAACCAATAACTGATTCTTCAGGCGGAATCTTTGCTCAAAATTGCAGAGGTAGCTGAGTTGCAAGAGAGACTGATTATGCTTTTCATTAGCTATTTGCCAGTTTATAAAGGTGAAAAATGTACTTATGCTCCGGAATTCAGTAACTATGAGATTAAAGTAGGAATATTTGTTGATGATGCCTTTCCTACCATAAAACTACCTGCTTGATTGATAGCAAAGTCTCTTAAGAAAATCTCTATAAATATTGAAAACACAGATTGACTACTATACCTGAATGCTAGGGCCTTTATAGATCTGTGCTATTTTGCAACCGTGGCTATAATCTCATCTTGTGACAGGTCTTTCTCTCAATTTCTTCTGTAATATTTGTTGAATTCTAGAACTACAGACCTGACCGCCTTTCCCTGGAGAGAAGGCAGGGTTTATACTTCATACTTCTACTGGTTTGATATTGGCATTTCATTTAGAAATTGAACATGAGATTCTATCAGTTTAAACATATTTTCAACTACTATTTGCAAATCTTTGTGGTTTGCAACATTCTCTAGAGGAGCATTTACCATTAGTTAGAGCCCAAGTACATGTAAGTTAACACTTTCTTCAGCCTTCCCTCCAGAACGGTGCAGCTTAGAAACTGTGGCCCAATACATTTGGAGATAACTTGAGTTTTCTGTGATAAGCCAAAAGTTGATTATAACTGAAAGTTTATCTGAATATCCATAAATTAAGGAAATCTGGAGGCAAATAGCTGACTAGGACTAGACTAGCTAATGAAGCTGTTGCGCAGGAGGCGTTGAGTTAGGCAGAAAATTCCAAATTGTTTCTTTGCTGAATCATCACATAGATGTTTCCTTCCCCGGTTACAAGAGCCATCTGAAATGCTTAGTCTTCAGGAAGTTTTGGAAAAGAAGGAAAACTCCGCACTTCCAGGACCTCTGTGCAGTTAATGCCTCACTGCTATACACTATCTCGTGACTTTTTGTCTGTAGCACAGAGCTAGACTCTGGTTCAGTTGGCAGGTGCACTGGTTTCAGCCTCCCTGTTGATGGCACCTAAGCTTTTCCTTGAATATGAGCATGCATTTTCAAATACTTTATACACAGATATTTCTGCATAATGATTAATGTGTCAATACTCAAGTTCCATTTCTCTTGAGAACAAAAATATATTGTTTTAAATCACAGAATCACAGAATATATCTGTTTGGAAGAGATCTCAATTGGTCGTGCAGTCCAACCCTTAAGCAAGCACTGAAGGATCAACACAAAACTGTCCCTAAGCATCAGGTCCACAATCCCAAAGTGAAATAAAGCACATTTACTTTATTCAAACAACTACAATTAGTTTTCAAGCTAATGATTATTGAAAATGCCATTAACAAAGTCCTCGTATCTGCGAAACAGACCTCATGGATCTTTGCTGGCACCTGTAGTATTTTAATTTGTGCTGCCAATGTATTTTCATGGTCAAACGTTCTAAGAAACTGTCTGTGGAAATGAAGTTTGAATCTCGTTCCAGCTTGTAGAGTGATTACTGAATCATTTTTCTTCCTTAAGCTGTATAAATATTTTCTTCCAGCAGTATGATATGATGAAAACTTAAATGAAAGTTAACAACCAGCAGCAGCCTTACTATTCGTACATGTACAGACACTTTACTGCTCATACAAATTAATTTTATTTTTTCAGCCACAGAGTTTGCAACACACTTGTCATAGACAAACATCTATACCTAACTTTAGTTCAGCTTAGCAGCACAAACTGTACTCTAGGGGAAACATTTTGTTCTGTTTCTTTTGGATGGTTTATGTAGTAGGCGTATAATGAGGAATGACAAAGAATAGTGAGGCTACTCCAGTTATACATATGATGATGTATCAACATGAGCCAGCATTGTGTACTTGCATCTCAGAAGGCCAACCACATCCTGGGCTGCATTAAAAGTGTGACCATCAGGATGAGTGAGATGATTCTCCCCCTTGCGAAGGTTTGGGAGTTACCCACCC
>VWYK01083179.1:1635-12136 GCA_013399775.1 Semnornis frantzii | reverse complement strand
TGTACTAGTGGGAGGTGTCCCTGCCTATGGCAGGGGGTTGGACCTGGATGATCTTTGAGGTCCTTTCCAACCCAAACCATTCTATGATTCTGTTTTCCTGTCTGTGCAGTATTTACACAAAGAGGGTTTGCCCCTTTCTTCTCAGTACATTTGGTTTCTTTGAAACATGGCCAATACATGGCATCTGGTGTGCTGAACCAACAGCTGATCCTGTAGTTTGCATTGATCATACATCCTGTGTTGGACTTGATCTTAGAGGTCTTTTCCAACCTTAATGATTCAATGATTATCCTGAGCTGTTGTCTCACCACACTGGATCTGCTGGACCTACTTAGGATACAGTGGAAGGGTAAACTTCTGCTGTAGGACACCTACTATCAGTTCAGCCATGCCATGCATGGTCAAGTTTGCCACTGGTTAGAACTGGTTAAAACCATTACAATTAATTTCTTTTCATTCTGATCCTTCTCCTAGCCTAGGATTGGGGGAAATAGTGCTGTGGGTTGTTTTTTTTCAGGCTGAGTTAACGTTAGGGCTGAAAGTCTGGGATACATAAATTAAGTATTCATCTATAAATCTCCCATTAGCTTTCAGTCCTTTTGTGAACATCTGGCTTCTCAGTTGTTGGTTGGTGAACAAGCAGGATATTGACACTCTGAGCTTTTCCTTCATGAAGCAGAGCTGGTTGGTACTTGTGGTTCTGCAGCCGTTATCAGTTTATAAATAGTTCTTTATATTGTGGTCGACTTCCCCAGCTTCTTTGTGCTGCAGCTTGCTCTGGACTGCTCTAAGGCCAAGGTGGTGGGAGGAACAGCTGTCTAAAGAGTTGTTGAATGTTCTTTTGTTCGGTAATATTCATAATAATAGAGCTCGATGCTCAGAAGATGGACCAAGAGATGCTTTACTGGGACTCCTGGGACACATGGATGCCAGGACACACTGTGATACCTATTTGGAGCAAAGAGCAGCAGCTGCTGCCTACAGCTAAGGGAGGATAAGATGATAAAAACAAGGCAAGAGCTTCATGGCAACAGTCTGACAGTGTGTGTGGAGGGGTCTTTCTTTTGATTTGTCATGATTTCTCAGTTCCTGAGTTGTCAAACATCAGGCCTTTGTGTTTTGCTGGATACAGCAGTGTCTGCTTGCAAGGACGCAGCATTTCCAAATCTAATGTTTTTCTCCTGATTGGAAGAGCATCCCTGCAGTGCTTTGAACTTGGGCTGACTGCTGGCTCCAGCACTGATAGAAGAACGCAGCAAGAAACTGGTCAGGGCTCCAGCAGGTCTGGCACCCACTTACATCTATGCTACTCCACATACTTGGTATCTGCCTTTTCCTCAGCCAGTTCTTGCTTGTGCAGTGATTGTGTAGCTGTGTTGCCTATGGTGACTGGTGTTTGCCAGCAGCTACACCGCAATGCTACAGACAGACAGAATGGGATCTTCTGTCTGAGCATCTGCCTTTCAAGGAGCAGTGCCTGTGGCAAGAGTACAAAGCCTACTCCAGGGACACTAATTTTTTTTCCCTCTCTTTCCCATCAATAGCTTGGTGGTTTTTAAATCATAGCTATTTTTGAAAGATACGTAGGAGGTGTTCCTGATTTTACAAGGATAGCAACTGAAAGCAAGTTTTAGAGCACTTAAGAGCTTCTTGTTCCACAACTATCTGAAACCTCACAGGAGTGCTCAAACCCACGAGCTTCTCATGCTTAGGAACACCAGAAATGGCTCCTGGCCCAAACCAATACTTCACACAGCAATTGCCTGTATTTTTTTCCTCTTTATCCCTATAAATATTGTCTCACCTGACCTGAAGTGCCCAGACAAAACAGCCACCTCACCAGGCAGGGCACCCTACCGGTTGCCCACCCAAGCATCATTTGGTAACCCAAATGGCCATAAATCCCCTCCAGGAGTAGAAGATGTGATGAGCAAAGCTGCCAAATTTGGGGAGCAGTATCTGTATTCTTGAGGGGCTGTTTTGTTGATGTGATTTGAATACAAGTAAGTAAGTCTGAACATTTCCACTGTGCTGGGAGCGCTGTCCCTTGTGAAGGAAACCAGGTGCTGTAACCCCATGCCTCCCTGTCCTTTCCGTGCCCATTCCCAGCAGTGGTCTGCAGCCTTGGCTTTTGGCAGCCTGGAGCAATCTTGCTTCCAAGTCCCCTCCTATCCTCCTCGGTCACCAATTTTTAAGCTATTTTTCCACCTCTAGAGGACACTGTAGCCTGCTGTATGCTTGCTCTTCTGCCGTCCTCCGGAGGCAGTAGCTCCGTTCAGTGGCTGCCTGGCAGAGATGGCCCAAGTCGGTGGTGGTCCTGGTAAACTCAGATTAGGAAGGGGCAGAGTGGCCGTGCAGACTGAAGTAGCTCTGTCACCAGCTGCTTAGTGTCAGGGACATTTGTACCTCTTCACCTGCTCTGTCATCCTGCAAACCCATGAGACCCTGCTGCCCTCTGGGTCTGGCCAGGATGAGGCAGGCACCCAGAAGCACTTTACGGATGAGGGAGGTTGTTGTCTTGCTCTCAGCACACTTCTGTCGAGAGAGCCTCTACATTTTTGTCTTTGCAGGGATTTAATTCTCTCTGGGCCTCCAATTTAGATCACACTGCAGTTTCCTCCCATCTGTAATGAGTGTCAGATGGGAAGCTGTGAGGCTGAACCAGGAAGGTCTTTTAATGTAGGATCTCAGGCTGCTACTGAATTTTGCGTTCTGGAGTTCTTCATGTTGCTGGTGACAGACTGTGGATTGCAGAGCAGGGAGGCAGGTGGGAGGGGTGTGCAGAAGGCATGACTTTATTACATGCAAATAAGGATGAACCTCATGAGGTTCAACAAGACCAAGTGCAAGGTCCTGCAGCTGGGTCAAGGCAATCCTAAGCACAAATACAGACTGAGCAGTGACTGGCAGGAGAGCAGCCCTGAGGAGAGGGACTTGGCGGTGCTGGTGGATGAGAAACTCAACATGAGCCAGCAGTGTGCACTTGCAGCCCAGAAAGCCAACCAGAGCCTGGGCTGCATCAGGAGAAGTGTGGCCAGCAGGTCAAGGGAGGTGATTCTGCCCCTCTGCTCTGGTGAGACCTCATCTGGAGTACTGCATCCAGTTCTGGAGCCCCTGGTACAAGAGGGATGTGGACATGCTGTAGAGTCCAGGGAAGGGCCACGAGGATGCTCAGAGGGCTGGAGCACCTCTGCTATGAGGACAGACCGAAAGAGTTGGGGCTGTTCAGTCTGGAGAAGAGGAGGCTCCAAGGTGACCTGATTGTGGCCTCCCAGTATCTGAAGTGGGCTACAAAAAAGCTGGGGAGGGACTTTTTAGGCTATCAGGCAGTGACAGGAGTAGGGCGAATGGAGCAAAGCTGGAGGTGGGGAGATTCAGACTGGATGTGAGGAGGAAGTTCTTCACCATGAGAGTTGGTGAGACCCTGGAATGGGTTGCCCAGGGAGGTGGTTGAGGCCACATCCCTGGAGGTGTTTAAGGCCAGGCTGGATGAGGCTGTGGGCAGCCTGATCTAGGGTAGGGTGTCCCCTGCCCGTGGCAGGGGGGTTGGAACTGGATGATACTTGTGGTCCCTTCCAACTCTGACTGCTTCTATGATTTTTCTCACATTATCTTAGCTTTGATTTTTTGAGAGAAACTGGGGGTGGTGGGCTGGAATGGTTTCCTGTTCAAAACAGCTTCTTACATTTGCCAAAGTCAGGCATATCCTTAGTTTCCAAGTATTTTGTGAGTAACAGCAGCATCAAAACAGTGCAAGTGGTCACTGTTATTTTCTTCTCACAGCCAAGGATTTAATTTCTCTCATTAAAATATTCCAATTAGCCTCAAACCAGCACACCTGGGCACAAAACAGCAGTGACAAAGGCAGAAGCTAATTGTATTGCTTCTGCTCTGACACTACAGAAACCATCTGCAGAAGTCCTGTGGAACAGGAGTCACTGGGGTCACTACCAAGCACAGACACATTACCATGCCATCACAAAGTGCATCCAGTTTTCCAGTGCTACTTTGCTACCTTATGTCTGTGATCCAAGCGGGTGGATGTGGTGCGGCAGCATTGGTTTGGTGAGTAGTGCAGGCACTGATGTTTCCCACAGATGCTTTTCTCTGCAGCTCTCAGGACACCTGCTGGCCCTGGCGAGTCTTGAAACAATGTGGGTTTCCTGGTGCCCTGTTTGGTTTTTCCTCTTATATGAAAATATATGCTAGAATATCTGCACTGTTTTCCAGTTGCTTTGTCTCAGCATTAGCGAGTGTGCTACCTCTGCAAGGGAACCCATAGCAGCGGAAAGTCATGGTGAAGAGAAGATGATTTAGAGGGAGATGTGAAGCAAAACCTGCTTCAGAGCAATGCAAGAGTTTCTCACCTCACCTGGGTAGGTTTTTCTCAACAGTGGGTCCCCTCAAGATTTTTTAACTCTTTCCTTGCCAGTCTTTGCACTTGTGCCCTACCCCATCCAATACTGATAGTCTGACCTGCTGCAGACCGTTACTTCCCACTCACATCTTTTCCTGAGCTCAATAACTCAGGAAAAAAGGAGGCTGGTGAGACACTGGAACAGGTCATCCAGGTAACTTGTGGATGCTCCCCTCTTGGACCTATTCAAGGTGTGGCTGGTTGGGGCCTTGAGCAATGCAATCTAGTGGGAGGTTTCTTCTGACCCAAACCATTCCATAAGATGATAGAATTATCTTTGAGACCAACATCTGTTTTGAAAATGGTACTGACAGAGACATGGCTTTGCTTCCTAACTTGGAACTGTCAAGGGATAGCCTGTATGAGCCTGATTTCGGTGCCATGGTGTGCTGGTTTGAGCTAATTGGAATATTTTAATAGAGAAAATTATACTATAGGCTGTGAAGGAAAACAATAGTGATGTCTACTTCACTCATAGGCTTGCTGAGATGTTTAGGAAAAAAGAAACCAAAACGAAAAGATAAGAGAGTGTCTTGAGCAGGCAGTGGTGGTCATGAGGTACAGTGTCCAGCACGGTCTAGCTCTGGCTTCTCCTTTCTGCTGAATAACTTCACTAACCACTTTTTCTTCTAATTCTCCCCGGCTGATCCTCAAAATTCACCTTGCACATAAGGCAAACTTTGGGGTAAGTTGTAGGGGTGGGGAGAAGGTGGAAGGGTGGTTGGGAGCCCCTCCTGGGGTCTCTGATTTCTGGGAGGGCTGTTGTTTCTGTATTCCCTTTACCTTGTATATTTCTGTAAATATTCCTGTATATAGTGTATATCTCTGCTTGTATATTGCGCTGAGCTGTAAATAGAGCTTCATCTCTTAACTTCCAGCCAGCTGAGTTCTAGTCTGGGTCATTTTACAAGTGTGGGGGTCGGGGAACTCCCAAACCGTCACACATGGCCAATGTTTCTACTGCTGTGCATCACTTTTTACTAAAGGAAAACAGTCTAAAACACATCTTCCACAACCTAGTTACTTCTTACCAAACAAATCAAATAAAATGCTTTAAATGCTGATGTAGGGCAGCTTCTGCAGCTCACTGAATCACATTTGTGAGCTGGGATTTTTTACACCCCACTCCAACTTTTCTATATCCTTTTTTACAAACATAAGGCAAGACAGAACAAAATATTTCAGTCTGTGGTCTTGCCAAAACTGTGTCCAGTGTTAAAATCACGTTGGGAGGAGGTTTTTGTAATTGTTTTAAAAACCTGTGGCCTAATGGTAACATTTAGCAGTCTTTCTTAATACAGTTCTTTTTGCTACCTCAAATATAGTGACTAAATCCTTTCCCCTAAAACATTACTGTCTGAGGTTGGATTAAAGCTGTGAAGAATGTGTGTGGAAATGGTTCTGGTAAGCGATTGTCCATGGGAGCTGGGAACTGTCAGTGTTTACATTTAAAAAAATTTCCCCAAAGGGTTTGATGTGCAGTATGGAGAACTTTATTTTCTACAGGAGCCAGCTGAGTCAAGCAGCTGTGGGTAGGAGGAAGGGTCAGGGTGGGGAATTTTAAGGTAGGCTTGTCTAAAACTGCAAGAGGGAATATGCTTGAAAGCAGACAACTGTCCATGTGCCGGTGCTCCCCAACACAAACAGACGGAGATCAAAACTCAGGCACACTGTTTCTTTGCGGCTGCTGTCTCACAGGACATCCTCTGGCTGGTGTTTGATTGACTGGCAAGAAGCAGGATTTCGTGTTCACTACTACTACAAGCTCATTCATTTGGTAACACTATCTGTGATCCTCCTTGAAATCCCCCAAAACAACTGCTAATAGCCGGGTCCCAGGAAAAGCAATCCGTCAGGGCCAGCCCGTCGGGAGGCCAGTTGCCTAGCACTGTGCTGGCTGTTGTGAAACAGTTGGCCGAGCCATCAGACTCACTCAGCTACATGAATTAAGTAATCTCACAGCCCTGCAGAGAATATTAGTGAGGAATTTCCATATTGCAGCTCTTGATATTCCCGCCTCGCAGCCCTGCTGCCACAAATACAAGGCTTTGGCTGAGCAGGCAGTAATTTGATATTAAATGAGGTTCTTATTAAGCAGATGCAATGAAACAGGGCAGGGTTTTATATTGCATTAGTCGACTAAATGCTTTTTATTAGCATTCATTAGGATGAGGAATAACTGAGTGTAGGGTATTCTTTAGACAGGGCCTGACCTTTTGGAAGGAGGGTAATTAAGAAGCTAAGAGCTTGGGAATAGGAGCTAGGCCACACACGACAAGCCTACAGCAACTCGCTCTCTGCCTCTTCTGGGAACCATCTCTACAAAAGCAGTCATGAGGAAACTTGGTGGCTGGTTTGCTGTGCCTGTAGACGAAACTCATCTTTGTCTCATTCTCCAGGTGTTAATCTGACAAATCACAAAAGGCCTCTTGCAAAGTAAACCGTTTGTGCAGGCACACATTGCTGTCTTTTGGATCTAGCCTGTCAGGAGCTTCTTAGGAAAGGTGGCATGAAAGGAGATGAGAGCTCTACCTCTCAATTCTGGCCTGTTAGCAAGCACAAACGTACTTGTTTGGCTTGTCTGGCTTCACCGAGGTAGCGAATCGTGTCAGTATCCTCAGTGAATCGTGTCAGTGTATTCTGCACAAGGATACCCCCTCCTCTAAATGGGAAATGGAGCCAAGAACTGGTAGAAAAGCCACCCAGAAATCACAGGTGCCTCTCTGCCAGCCCAGGCTGGTTTTATAACAGGAAAGTGTGGACTGCGTTATCCAGCTTGCTTTTGACCTGTTTAGGTTTTTCTGTATGAAGTTTTCTCTCCATTTTTCCTTAGCCTGTGAACTGCAATCAAGAAATTGTTCTGCCCTCCTCCATGCACGCTTTTATCCCTCATTATTAGATGTCCTACACCCTTTATGCACAAGGTTGTAGAGTCTTGGTCTCTGGAGACATTTCTGACGTGTTCCTGAGTGATTTACTCTAGCTGATCCTTCTCTAGCAGAGAGATTGGATTAGATGATCTTCAGTGGTCCTTTCCAACCCCTAGCATTCTTTGATTCTGTGAGATGCTTTACCAAGCTCAGGTGATTTTGTCTTGGCAGGATTCATGAAAAAGGAGAGTAATTGTTTTATGATAATTCCCAGTGCTTGATGTGCATGTGAATTTGTGGGTGGGTGGCCTGTGTCTTTTTTGCAGTGAACTGAGAACTCGTTTTGCTCTGGCCTGGACATGTTATAATCCTCTTGAATTTGAAAATATCCCCTAAACTTAACTAATTTGGGAAGGAGAGAGTTTGGTCAATGCTGAGGGCAAACTCTCTAAGTAAATGTGATAAGTGACCATTGTAAGTTCTCAGAGTCCTGATAATTCAGAGGTACAGTGGTGGTGGCCAGCTGCCTGGCCTGCTCCTGAGCTCTTTGAAGCCTGTTCACAAGTACCCACAGATCTTCCATTTCTCTAGAGCCGAAGTGTGGGTTCCACCTGTGAAGAGAGACTAGGGTTTCCAGATCAGGGATCTGGCTATATTCATCTTTTCTAAAAGGAAGGATGAAGGTTGAGCAGAGCAAGCTTCAGCAACAAGCTGTCAGGTCTGCCTGTAGCATTAGTTCTTATAAGAGCAACCACAAGGCAGCTGTTGTGGGGGAGGAGAGGAATAAGTGGAAAGTAATCACTTAGTGGGAGGTGCCATTCTGGTTGGAGTTGGAGGAGCCTATTCTTTTTCCAAACTATGGAAAAGGAAACATCTTGATTTAGAAAATGAAAGAGGGCTGCACCTGCAGTGGAGGTGTGTGACAAGACTTACATGGGGTCAAAGCAAAAACCCCTCAGCAACTTCGAAATGGTATCTAAAAGTGCCCATGACCTTTATTTCACACTCCTGCTGCTCATGCACCCTTGCAGTTGCCAGGACCTGGCAGAGGTAGCTGCCTACATCATGCCAGCTGGTATGTGTGAACCCAGTGGTAGACTTGGCTCTCCCTCCATGGTCGTCATGCTGCTTGGCCCTCCAGCTGTGTGTGCAGGACTGACTGTATCTTTGGCACCCTTCGTGCAGACACAGAACTAGGCACACAGATATTTGAAGACTATTTCCTTGGGAGAATTTTTTTTTTTCTTTTTTTTTCTGTTCTAACTCACTACTGAAAATCAAACATAAGTATTCACCAGGGCAGCTTGGAGCATGCACGAGCATCTAAGGTAGGTGTGAGGGGAGCAATGAACCAAGACCAAGGATGGAAAACTGTACCTTCAGGGGTGAATTACTGAAACTATACAGTTTCCTGACTGAAAACATTTTCTTGGATTGAGGCAGCATTTTAATGATGGCATAACCAAGGAGCAGTCCAGCATTTCCATTTTATTCTTGTTTAGCACTTAATTCTTCCAGCAAGCCCAGACTTGGCACAAGTTTCCTAGTACCATTGTTCGGCGTTGCCTTTACTTTGTTAATTTAATCCAATACAAGGAATTTCCTATTGGGTATTCTTGTTTGAGGTGTCTTGCTTGGCTTCTTGTTGGTGGCAGGTGGTCAGCTGGTATTTTTTTTTTTCTTTTGGCAAACCTAACTCACAATTAAAGGAGGTACTTTTAGTCATTGTGCTTTGGTAAAGAGACAGGAGCAGAACAGTACCAGGTGAACAAAACGGGAAAACTTCTTTCCTTTATCACGTCATGGAGCTTTTGTGGGCGATGAGTTTCATATGATAACTAGGCCACATGGTAGCTATCTTATAGTTGATTGAGTGTTCATTTGTAAGCATCACTCTGATATTTAGCCGTATTGCTTGACTGGACCTGCTCAAGGCTTCAGATTCCCTGTCATCAGCATGTGCATTGCTTATAAAGTGTATTGATCTCAGCATCTGTAGGTAGAGCATTTTCAAGTGTTACCATGGCTAACGGCACAGAGCAGCAATGTATTCAGAGAACCCTGTGGGTATGGTTCTCATCACAACCTTATGTGACACATTTCATTTGGTCCAGAAATGCAGGACCCCTTATCAAACTTTAAAAATATGTATAATCTTAAAATGCTGTCTTTCTTAAAATGTGTTCCTGCTGACGTGAATACCCTAGAGTGAGACATTAAAGTCTGTTTCCTTCAGTTATCCTTTCCTATGAAGGAAAAGACTCCTGAAAGCCTGTGAAGGGTCAGGACTGAACTAAACTTGGTCTTAAATGTGAATGATTATCCACAGACATAAATTTGCAGTATTTGTCCAGCTCCCAGGGTGGGGGAAACCTTCTTACATTCATGATTAGTTTGCCTTTTTAATATTTCTTCTTCTGCATGTGATTTTCCTACCACCTTTCTCCTTGCCACCATTCCTAAATGTTTCTCTTCTTCTACGATAGTAGTGTTAAAATACTGAAGTGACAAAACTGGACAGCCCTTGGTTTTCCACTTTTGAGTGTTCTCTGTGGGTAGCATAGCCTATGGCCTTCGCTGTTTTGATAGCTGCTAGGTCACATTACCTGTCTATTCCCTGGCATTGTAGTAGTAACCTGGCAGGTCAGCTATTTCAATGCTATTTCCCTTTGCTACCTGGCACCAGCCATACAGCATTTTTTATATACTGAATTATTTATGGACTCATAATTATTTAGCATCAATATGTCAACGTTACAATGCCCCTGTTGGCCATAAAGGAGCAAAATCTTTCTTTAATTAAAATTACATGGTCCGTGTCAACTTTCCTTGGACCCAACCTTTTAAAACTGAGTTGGGAGTTTGAATTCCAAACCAAATACCTGTGTTTTAAGCAAAGACTAAATACAGAGCTTTCTTTCAGCGAGACTGGTCTTGGAAGCCAATAATTTTATGTGTTTTAGGGAGGTTTATGTTATACTGGGGAGTTTACAATGGGCTTCATTGAACTGTAGACCACAGTGGCAGTATTTTTTTTATAAGCAGTTTCTAATAAGGAGGAAGCAGCATATAATTCAGACTGTCAGTGTTCCTGTCTAAAGACAAAAGCTGAAGATGCCTCAATGATGGTTTGAAAAACAGCTGGATCTTGAGAGCAAGCTGGTAATGGAGCTTGTAGGCTAGCTTGCTTGAAATAATGCACAGCTATCCTTTT